>JAULKK010000011.1:9059998-9081709 GCA_032355705.1 Rubia peregrina | reverse complement strand
CTCTAAATTTCTCAAAAAATGTAGTTAAATTCTTATTTTGGGCCCAAAATTTTTGTGGCCCAAAAATATTTACTAACCAATGATAAAAAATTTGGGGCCCAAAAATACTTACTAACTAATGATTAAAAAATTGGAGCCCAAAAATACTTACTAACTAATGATAAAAAAATGGGGACTTACTAACTAATGATTAAAATATTGGCCTAAAAAATTATGGGCCCTGTTCAAAGGCACCGGATGTGCCTTGTCGTCCGTAGGGTCCGCTAGCATCTACTCAGAGATTCCAGTCGTCTTCCATGATTTCCTTTCAGATACCGTCATCGGCTTCCTCCCCGCTGGGCTCGTTCTCTTCGCCCTACCCTATTCTGGTTCTCCTCAGCTCGTTCTCCTCCTCCATCCCCAGCTCGTTCTCCTCCTCCCTGCTCCAACCCATTCTCCTCCGCCCGCTCTCCTCCTCGTGTTCTCCTCCACCAGCCCTCCTCCACCCTGCTCCGACCCGCTCTCCCCTGGCTCTCGTTTATCCTCCCAATTCATTCGTCTCCGGTTCTCTTTTGCTCCGCCCCAATTCATTCATCTCCGGTTATCGTTTGCTCCGCTCTAATTCATTCATCTCCGGCTCTCGTGGTTTTCTTGCGACTCCGACAAGAATCTCGTCGAAAAATCTAGGTTCTAGGCGAGGAGGGAAGAGTGGCGGGGTTATGCTTCAATATAGAAGGGCTGGGTTTTTAGACGGTGACAGCAAGGAGGTGATGAGGAGGGGAGAGTGGCGGGGTTATGCTTCAATATAGTAGGGGCTGGGTTTTTAGACGGTGGCAACAAGGAGGTGATGAGGAGGGGAGAGTGACAGGGTAGTGGTTGTGCATAATTTTTCGACGGTGGTCTGCGACAAGTGACTGAAGGAAGAAGAAGGTAGGAAATTAGAATTTACCCTTTTTAAATTTAAGATTAATTGAAAAATTATACTTATGTATATACATATTAGGGCGTGTTGTAGTAAAATACATGACGTGATATAACAATACCCTATTTAATTAGCTACAAATATGGGCTATAAAGTAGTAAAAATAGACGTGAAATAACAACTCAATTTGGATATTAGGCCATTTCGCTGATTGCTTGATTGAGCCCAATGGACTAAAATAAGAAGTCCCAAATGGTTGGCATATTGGGCTTATTTCCTTAGTTAAGAAGGATTGGACCATTCAGTCCATTATACTGCATGGAATATTTTCCATTCAGTTTAGAGAAACCTTTTTTTTGAGGAAATTTTAAAAGATACTCAATTCGTCCCACTTTAAATTTCTAATTGTTTTTTTACAAATTTTAAAACAACTATATGTGACATCTTTTTAATGGGTGATGAGACAATGCTTACATAAATCAAATGAAAGAAAAAGTTATGACAAAATAATTATGACTAATGTAAAAAGTTTAGAATTATGAAGTTTATAGCGAAATGTCAAAAAAACTAGAAAGTTTAAAGTGATATGGATGAAGTACTTAAAATAAGAAGAAAAAAAAAACAAAGTGGGAGAGGAAAAGTAAAAGATAAGTCTCCTCGTCATCACGATACGTCACAGACTTCATCTCAGCCGTTCATTTCCATAGATCCTCATATCCTTAACCGTACAACTGTACTCCTTTCTATATTAACCGCGAAACCCTTTCTCCTCCCTTAAATTCACTTCTTTTGCGTGGTAAAAGCAGCGGCAGATCGCGTGCCATACGGCGGAGTTTGATCGGAGCAAGGCGGAGCAATGTCGGCCGCCACCAACCAGGAGGAAGACAAGAAGCCGTCGGAGCAGCACATCAACCTCAAAGTGAAGGGCCAGGTTTCTCTCTCACTCACTTATATCTCCGTGTGTGTAATTTTTCTGTAATTGTTTATTAATTCGATGAATTAAATATTCACTGTTGTTAATTAGAGTATTTAATTGTGTTTCTGTATTTTTTGTTGAGATTTTTGGATTTTTTAAATTATGTAGAGGTTTCTGCAATGGATCTGAGGGTTTTCGTTTAGTGTTATTTAATTGAACTCAAAATGAAGCAGATAGAAGCACGTGACGAGATCTTAGAACTGATTTGGGTGTTTTCAATTGCGATCTATGGATCACTGAGTTTTGCACGTGCGGAAAATGGTTGGGGTTTCGCTTGGCTGATTTGTGGATGTTTTACTGTGTAGGATGGGAGTGAGGTGTTCTTCAGGATCAAGAGGAGCACTCAGTTGAAGAAGCTCATCAATGCTTACTGCGAGCGTCAGTCTGTTGATTTCTCGTCCATGGCTTTCCTGTTCGATGGACGTCGTCTCCAAGGCGAGCAAACTCCTGATCAGGTATCGAAACACTACGTTGTTTTTATCATGTTTCATTTGGAGCCAAAAATGTGTGGTGAGGTAATTTACGAATTGGTTTTTTTTGTGTATTGAAGCTTGAGATGGAAGATGGAGATGAGATCGATGCAATGCTGCACCAGACTGGAGGTTCTTTCGCTTAAATATGATGATAGAGGATCTGGAGTCTTTATCTTGATTCACTGAGTAGTTAGTTAATATGTGGCTTGTGTATATATAGCTATGTCTGCAGTCTAGAGGCGAAGTGAGTATTATGAGAAGTGTTTTATGACTTAAAAAGATGATGCTGATAACCTGTGCGGTTTCAGCTGGTCAGTTCTCGTGTTGGTGCTGTGTTAAGATTATCCTTGTGCTGTCTCTGCATTGCATGTTCTCTGAGTTTTTGTTACGTTTTCTAATGTGTATTCATATGTGTGGATCCTTCGCGGCCTCTATATGTTTTACTTTGGTTATGGGACCTCTTAAGTTTTACTAGGTTAACCCCCCTGTGCTCTATGCCTCATTTGTTTGTTGATAGCTTTTTTCCGATTGCAATTCCCTTGCAGTATGATGGCGGCACAATAGTATAGTTAAGTGTTACTGACCTGGACGGATAGACAGTATGGCTCTAGAAAGCCGGTGTGATTCAAGGTGTTGTTTACAGCCACCTTTCTAATCTTTTAGTTTTGCTATTTTTTATCTTGGTTCATTGCATTTTATAAACACCACACACACTTATGGAGCGAGAATGGTTAAAGCTGTCTGTATTCTTTTTTTTTCTTTGGTTCAAAGCTTTCGTGACATTCATTGATCAGTGTTGAAGATAGTTCTAGTGTTGAAGATAGTCCCTGCTTTTACATTATGCAATCTGGTAAAAATGACTGCTGGTAGTCAGGGTGTCAGGTTCTGCATTCTTTAGGGCGGTAGTTCCTGGTCCTCCTGTTCCAGGACTCGATCCTGGTGCTCAGGGTGTCAGTTCCGCATAGCCAAAGGCCCCTCTTGTTGCAGTTTTTGGTTGCAACAAGAAACACGGCCTTTTCCCCTTAGCCAAAGGGTAGGATGGTCCATAATTCTAGCTCTCTAGTGAAAAGGAGAGTGCAGATTTTACTGAAAGAACAAAATGCTCCATGTGTGATGTCTATGTACTCTAGGACATTGCAGTTGGAAGTAGAACATATAGGCATGATTGAAGGAGGTATTTCGTCGAGGTATAATGAGTGGGGATGGATGATTTGAAGAGTACTAGAATAAACATTGGGTAACATGCAAGTGTCAAAAGTGTTGGGACAATTAGTTAATGATCATAGACCTGCGGCAGCCTCTTAATGTAAAACGAAGCAATTGGCTGTGTTTGGTGGAACCGTATTCATAAGTAAAACAGGTTTATTACTAAAGTAGGAGAGATCAATTTTTACCTTTCCTTTAAACATGTCTACATTTACTACTCCACCAAACAGGAGTAAAATAAGTGTTTTCTTCTTCTTCTGCATCTTACAAAATATTAAAGCTGTTTGATTTAGCAGTCTAGCAACTTATAATCCTCGTCAAACATAACCATAAGATATGGAATAGAAATATGTAGTAATGGTTAGCTGTAAAAGCAATTCCTCGGGTGAAAATATGTACTTCCTCTGGTTTCTTAACATTGTCCTCCTTTTCATTTTGGGTTGATTTTTTTTTTATATCGACTCCTTTTCATATTTGGCAAATCCTATATTGTTTTATCCACTCAATTTACTTTTTGTATTTTCTATGCAATTTTCACCATTCATTGTACTTTTTTTAAAAAAAGAGTGTCCAAAAGTAGGAGCCAATGTTAAGAAATAAGAGGGAGTACACTCCATTTGGAAGGACTAGAGTATATGCTACTCCCCCTGTTCTAACTCAAATTGCACAACAATCATTATCATACTTTTCAAGAAATATGTTTGATTCTTAATATGTTTAATTACGTAAAATAATGGTAATGAAAAAGTTGATATTTAGAAATTACTGTATTTGTTACGATGAATTCAACTATATCACCTACGATAATATTGTTACTCATATATCTATTCAAATATGCAGTCTAGTTTTGAAAAAAAATAGTGTTAAGAAAGTAATTCATTTGGAATGAAAAAGGTAACCTTAAAAAATTAAGTATTCTCTCCGTCCTATCCAAATCTGGACACTTACTATTTGACAGTCAAAATTGTTTAACTTTGACCATATATTTGTGTGTGTGTGTATATATATATATGAACAATAATATTATTGTGTGTGCTATTGTTATATTCGTCAAAACATTTACTTTTTAAATATCATTTTTATACGTGCGTTATTATCCGTAGTTACATATACTCTCTTTGTCCTTTTGTTTTCATCTTACCACAAAAAATATATTTTTTAAACTCACTAAAATAGCATAAAAATAGTTTGTAAATAAAAAATTATTTAGTCTTTTTTAAGATTCAAAATTTTGTCAAAAATGAAAGTAAGACAATAATATAAGGACACCAAATAAGGTATGTATGACACAAATAAGCGGACGGAGGGAGTATTTATAGTCAAACATATGTTATTGAAACCGTGAAAAATATTCTGTGCAAATTTTCCTGGGATGGAGGGAGTACATCGTTTCATTTGTAAGCGAGAAAATAAGAGAAAATCTTATGTTATACTGACTAATAGTTAGACCAATCATAAAAAAACATCGTCTCAATAACTCGTAGAGAGAAATTATAATTCCGTAAATTACAACACATTTTAAAAGTTTTTTAAAATTATATGAATTTATTTTCAATAGATAAAAAGAAACATCAAATCACCACATTAATTATATGAATTATGAATAATTCCGTTTAACGGTACAAGTCGCGTAAGGATTTATATGGATTCTAATAACCAAGCAGATTACAATAATCTGATTCTTGTAATTAAATGTAAAACAACTTATTTTCCCAACTCTAATTCAAGACACTTCCCCATCCCATTAATTTTGTCTAATTTTACTTTTGAAAATCAACTACATCAATATTTAAGTATTTTTTTTATTAATCTGTGAATTTTCTTTAAAAATAATTTATTTTAAATAAAATTTATTAATGAATTCAATAACATATAATATTATAATAATCTTATAAATATGACAGTGAAATCTAATGGTTGAATTTAGATTAGTTTGATTTTTAAAAATCAAATTAAGCAAGAAATAATGGGACTAATTAAATATCTACATTGGGGTGCTGGTACATTCTTTGAAATATTAATTTAGGAACAATGGAATCCTTTCTTGTTCCATTTATAAAAAAAGCTACTTCTATAAAGTAAATGAGGTCACTCCATTTACATTTTAAAAGTATTTTAAAATAAAGTCTTTGGAATCTTTACCTTTATTTACGTTTTTTTAAAATGCATTTTTTTTATCAAGGACATGTATTATTAAGTATCTATGATACTCCCTCTGTTCAATATACATTGGCATTTCAATAAATGACACAACAGTTTAGAAGATACCACATATGTGTTGTAAATTGATTTGAAAATGGAAAAATTAAAATGAATGGTTGAAACTACCTTAAAGTATATCATATATGAAAAGTGACAAAATAAAATGAACATTTTAAAAAGAAAAGTGTACCACAAATAAATAAACGGAGGGAGTACATGATAACAATATTAATTTGAAGCTTTGAAACTTTTTGATAGGCGGGAGCCGTGGAAGAAAGAAAAATTGGAAGAAATGATTTTATTTCACTTATATTTCCCCCCAAATTTTAAAAATAAAATTGTTTATGAGACGAGAGTTTATAGGATTTATATCCTATACTATGAAACTCAATTTAGCAAGAATGCAATTGAAAATATCTTTACACGTGATTTTATAGATTAAATCCTGAACAAAATCGTTTGTGGCAACCTGACACGTCTAAACAACGATAGAGTGAGATCATACCCTGATAATTCGTTCAATAGGCTTGATCCAAACCCACTGAAATGAATCTAACAATTCAAGATAATACTCCACTCAAACTAATCACAATAACACCTATACAATTACCAAACTTAATACCGCTTTTTCAATGCAACATTTATTGATTGACACATGTTAAATATCAAAGCTATAAAATGTGGAGTCCGTCTCTTGAAAGACGGTATTTCCATAAGTTATGGAAAAATTAAGGTTTAAATTGTAAATTAGAAGAAATAAAGATAAAATCTTTGGGTTGCATGAATCAGGTTATAAACTTTATAACTACTATACGTTTCATAATAAAATTTTAATATTATAACTAAGACTTTTTGTCTTTCATTATTCTAATTAAACTCGTCTTTCCATAAGCCTATGGAAAGACGGTCTTTCCCAAAACTTCGCCTAAAATGTGACATTAAAAAACCACAATGGCACAAAATGGAAAAGATAGCAACTTTTGTTTGACACTTGCAAAATAAAGAAAAATGGCAACTTCTTCGTGCGGGAAATAAAATACCAATGCTTCGATTTAACAAATTCGCCCCCTTTCGAACCCGCACATATAAATAGACACAGCAAATCAATAGTCCTCATAAATAACAAAATTAAAATACTCCATTGAAGAAGAAGAAGAGCAAATGGAAGAAAACAGAAAATGCAGAACTCATCAATGGCTTCCATTCCTCTTCTTCATCTTTCATCTCTTCCCTTCTTCTCAATCTCTCCAAACTTTTTCTACCTACAAAGAAGCCCTCCACAAAAGCCTTCTTTATTTCGAAGCGCAGCGCTCTGGCCACTTACCGTACAATCAAAGAGTCACGTGGCGCCACCATTCAGGCCTCATCGACGGCCTCGAACAAGGGGTCCGTTCTTTACCAGTTATATCTGCACTTTCGAAATTTAACAGATTTCAACTGCTGAAACAACGTGTTTGCGTACGTGTGCAGGTGGATTTGGTGGGAGGCTACTACGATGCGGGCGACAACGTTAAATTCGGTCTCCCGATGGCGTTTACGATCACAATGCTGTCGTGGACGGTGATGCAATTCCGGGAGGAGATGATCGGCGCCGGAGAGTATGCACACGCGCTGGAGGCAATTAAATGGGGAACCGACTATTTCATCAAAGCTCATTCTCAGCCCCATGTGTTGTGGGTTCAAGTAATTCACATTTGTTATGTTCTTTTTTCTTTTTATTTTTTTTAACATTTTCGAATTCGCTTTTTTCTGTACTAGTGCTCTAGTAAAGTTCATATAAAAACAAATGAAAGTCTTGTCAAATAAATTCCCCCCCAAAATTCCCTAAATCACGCAGAATTTCTGATTATCAATTCATTGCTTTGGCAAATTGGTCAAAAAGGTCATGAATGGCCACGTTAATTCACGAGCAAATGTTTAGATAAATTGGTGCCTTAAATGTCGGTGTGAAAAAAATGTTAATATTGTGAAAATCGTGATATATTATTTTGACAATTCAGTTCCCGTCTCAAAAATCTTCATACGTAATTACTTATTAATATGTTTTCTGTTTAATGGCCAATATTAATGCCGTCAAAGTAATTCAGATTATTGAGTCAGAAATGGACGTTTGTAGTTAATGTGCTTTAATTTTTTTGATTGTGTAGGTGGGCGAAGGAGATACAGATCATTACTGCTGGCAGAGGCCGGAGGATATGACTACGTCCAGAAGAGCTTATAAGATCGACGAACAACATCCCGGATCAGATGTCGCCGGAGAGACGGCAGCGGCAATGGCCGCGGCTTCCATTGTTTTCAGAGAAACCAACTCCCATTACTCCCACCTTCTCTTACATCATGCCCAAGAGGTAAGTTTTAGTTGGTTGGGTTTAATGAAGTTGTTGATTGTTAGAAAGATTGGTTATCTTTCACTGTATTTCAAATTATATTTCCCCAATTCGCTTAATGGGAAGGTGGCACTAAAATATCTCTTTTCACACGCTCCTCTGTTTAACTAGGATTAACACCAGCTTTTCTCAACTTTTTGAAGAGTTGTTCAAAAATTAATTTTAATTAATATATATGATTAATAATTTTATTATGTAAGGTATATTCAAAATTCTCGCAACGTTTCATTTTTAAATACCAAAATTTACGTATCATTATTATATGCAATTAAAAGTTATTGATGATAAAACGTGATTTGGAAACCATAGTACTGCAGTTAAATGGACATCAATCTTAAGTCATTTCGGCACAATTTCTATATTAGGATGATTATTTTATTTTGGCACATTTCAAATTTGATAATATTGAGATTATTCTCGTTCACTCACTTCACATTTTCCCACTAACATTTAATTTGGTCCATTCAATTAGCATGTTCTAAACAATTAAACGGAGGGAGCAGACTATATGTATATTATTTTAATTTCTTTTTTATATTAACACACATTTTTATGGTAAAATTTAATTATTTTTATCACTGATTTTACGTTATTCAAAATTAATTTCCTCTACTTATTTCATTCATCGTAATTCATATTCAAAAGTAAATATTTCCCTATTAAAAAAATACGGAAGTACTAGCACCCCTCTTTAATTTTTGGATATGCTGGTCAAAAGGGAACATTAGTTCTTGTGGTGAAAAGAGTTCTAATTTAATAATGATAGTGACCAACTAAACTTAGCATTAGATAATACATTTAATATTACTCCTAACTCGTTCGTTCAACAAAAATCCACCATTCTCACGAAAGATTATAACTACCTCTTAGAACAACACATTTATAATATTATGAAATAATCGCCATACCTTTTAACTGAAACATGTGATAATAGGTATATGGAAAGACGGGTTGAATTAGAATTATATAAAGATTAAAAAAATAGTTGCAATATAATTTTTTTATTATGCAACGTGTAGTAGTTTTATGACCCGATTAATGCAATCCAAAAATTTTAGAGTCCGTCTCTTGAAAGAACGTCTTTCCATAAGTCATGGAAAGACCAATGTTTAACGTGTAAATTAGAAGAAATGAAGATGAAATTTTTGGATTGCATGAATCGGGTTATAAAATTTATAACCACATGTTGCATAATAAAATTTTAATATTGCAACTAAGACCTCTTACCTTTTATTATTCTAATTAAATCCCGTCTTTCCCAAGGCTTTGTCAAAATTTTATCGTGATTTCTTCTAATTACCAGTTTACATCTTGATTTTTTTTTCCCATAACGTATGTAAAGACTGTCTTTCAAGAGATGGACTCGTGTGTCGGTTGTATAGGAAATCTTTTCCTTAATTGGAATGGTTGGAGTTTGGTGCAGTTGTTCGAGTTCGGTGACAAGTTCAGAGGAAAATACGACGGGAGTATTGGAGTAGCGCAGGGATACTATCCGTCGGTGAGTGGTTATATGGATGAGTTGTTATGGGGAGCCACGTGGCTCTACAAGGCCACCGACAACCCTAAGTATCTCGATTATGCAATGCTAAATGCCCATTCGTTTGGTGGGACCACTTGGTCCATCATGGAGTTCAGTTGGGATGTTAAGTTTGCTGGCCTCCAAATCCTAGCGTCCATGGTAAGCCCCCACTCTCTTCCGTTCCTGTTTAAACTTCCTGTAGTACGAAACGTGCAGGACCCCTGAGCGAATAGGTGAAAATCGATCCTACGTTAGGTGGAAAGGTGGGTGCGGTAGAAAATTGAGTGCAGGTGGCTCTGTCCTGAATTTCATATCAGGCTGCTATACACCCATTTTCAACTTTCTGCTATATCTGACGTGCAGGCAGAAAGGTAGAAATCAATCTTATGTTAGGTGGGGAGGTGGATGCGATGAGAAATCGAGAGTAGATAATTCTTTCTCGATTTTCATATCAAAAAAATGCATACCATATATGAACTTTCCACTGCGTAAGATGTGCTAGCTTACGTTAGATCTAAAGGTGAATGTGATAGAAAACTAGGATCATACAGTTCTTTCTTGATTTTTATATCAAGCTGCTACGGATATAATTTTTTTGGTAACATAGCACAGTTTTGGTGATATAGGTACAAGAAAACGCGTAAAATCCTACCAAAAATCTCATCTAGCTTTTCACTTCTTACATTCTTGTATTTGACTTTGAACTTAGAAATGGTTCTAGTGAAACTAAGGGAGTGTGACCAAAACCAAAACCCTAATTATGTTGGAGCCCTTTGGAGACCCATGCCCAAAGCCTAGCATCTATGGCCATTAATTTTCTGGTTAGATATTCAGTGAATGATCATTCTAAACATTTATTTTCAATGGACAAAGAATAAACTATGACCCCTCCAAATTCATAGATCCAGAGCATCAGATTTTCATGTCTTTTTTTTCTCTTCAAAATCCACAAATTATTCAAGCACCAAACATTATATTTGGGGTAATGAATGCAAATGGCAATTATAGAGACCTCAGATTTTCAAAATTAAAATTCAATTCATTTTCAACCATCAAGCTTGGGAGAACTTAGAACTGGAGCCATGTATTTCATTCCATAGGGCCCTATATGCATCCCACTTCAAGGGAGTGAAGGGAAAAATCAAAGTAATTTTCACATTTTTTTCTCCCTCCAAATTACAATAATTTATCACTTGAGAATCCAATCATTAGTTTGAGACCGTCTACTGGATACGTTTATATGCAAAACAGACTTATTTCAAGAGTCGGGAATGATTAATTTTTATGTTTTTTCAAAAATACATTATACTTTTTTTTAAATAAGAGATATTTTGACATTTTACCCAAAACCAAAGTTGGTTAATGGTAACCAATTACCAAACCCATCCTCATATTTATATGTATATACGGCATCCATACCAAAGTATAAGATTTACACCATGTAGGAATTCTTCTGTCTTCGCCTAAGTTTTTTTCAGCGAATTTTTTGAAATTAAAGTGTCAACCTGTGCTAATTTCTATGATTAAATTGTAATGATATATGCGTAAGAACAATACTATAATGTAATAATTTGTTAGATGAGTCATTATGTATATTCTTAGTAGGGCAACAAGAGTCGAAATTTAACTTAGTCCCCCATCTTATTCCTAATCCAATTTCATACTATACTCCTGAATTAGCTTCGCTTCTGCTTCCCGTACTCTCAGAAAGTATCTTATAATCAATAAATTCCGCTACTCTAAATATTCATGCAGTTGACTCGAACGTCAGCTAAGAAACGAATGTACTTCAATCTCACTTCTATGCTTTGATTTGTAGTTACCCGTGGAAAAGATGAATGAAGAGCACAAGAAGATAGCTGATGAGTACAAGTCAAAAGCAGAATACTACATTTGTTCCTGTCTAAACAAGAACAACTTGACCAACGTTGACCGAACTCCAGGTGGACTTTTATTCATCCGACAATGGAACAATATGCAATACGTTTCCACCGCCACATTTCTCCTAATGGCCTATTCCCAACATCTTCAGTCCACCAGCCAAACCCTAACCTGCAGTGGGCTTCCAGTGAGCCCAAATGAGCTGTCCAGACTGGCCCAATCACAGGTGGACTACATCCTGGGCTCGAACCCAATGGGCATCAGCTACTTGGTGGGCCACGGCCCAAGGTACCCTCAAAGAGTCCACCACAGAGGGGCCTCCATGGACTCGTACAAGAAGAACCAGGGGTTCATTGGGTGCACACAGGGATATGATAGCTGGTATGGGCCGAAAGAGCCCAACCCAAATGTGTTGGTTGGGGCCCTCGTTGGTGGGCCTGATAGGATGGACCAGTTTAGGGATAGTAGGGGAAATTACATGCAAACAGAGGCATGTACTTATAATGTTGCACCTCTTGTGGGAGTTTTTGCTAAATTGCATGCTTTAGATCAGCCTTTAGTTTCATCTAGTTAGAACAACAATGAACAGAAAGTAATAGTATATCTATATGGTTGGGATTGCACAATTTGAAGTAGTGTGCTTTTGACCATTTTGGAGTTGAGATCATACTTCCTTCCATATGGGAAAGAAATCCAAATGCAAATTGTGAGTTTTTGTTTTGTTTTGTTTTGGAAGGAGTGAGTGAAAGTTATACCATAATCCATTTTAGTTTGTACTTCATTTCTACAAGGCCGCGCTTGTGTATCCATTCAAATGTTTCATTTGTTTTTACAATCAGAATCCACTGACCGTCTGCCTGTTGGCGGAACCAGCATAATTTTTGAGGGGGATTGAACTACACAAACATCTACAGGGCGGATAAATTTTCTTCCTGGACGGAACCCTTTTCCATTTTAATGAACCGGGGCGGACAATGACATGGAGAGTATTACAGTCTTAGTTCGTCGGAATTTACCGGAGCGACCGCCCCTGTGTAGTTCCACTAGTGCATCTCCTTATATGATAGATGGCCATAACCATGTGCTTGATCATATTTTTTTCTTGAACATATACATCTAAATAAAGTCTGAGAGAACTTCAACCATCTCATTATCTGCAAGTCTTTTAGCCTTAGAAGTTCTTTCTTTTACCACCAGAAGCGATAGGAGTACTCCAACACTAGCAGTTTAGTGAGTCCCATAGAGTGAGCTCCAGGCTACTTTCTTGTATTTTTGTATCCCTATCTGAATCATTTTGCCCTCCTATCTCCATTTAGATAATAGGAATAAGAATTCTTCCTAAAAAATATGCACGTGTTAATTTGTGACCATCATGGTACCAGTGTCGAGTACCGGATGTTGTACACTATTTAGCCATGAATGAATGTAGAATCTGTTTTCATCATATTTGAATGTAAACCTTGCAATGGACATGTACAGAGGAGGGCCTGAATAACATGATTTTACATTCAAGTTTTCATCAAACAAGAGAAGGACTTCAACCAGATGCTGATCAATATCAGCAACACAAGGTCAAATAATAAGGGAAACAAATTAAAGCAAGCCTCAACAAACTTGCATTACAATACTTCACATGCCAAGAGTTTAGCAAGCTACCAATATTTCACAAAACACCATGTTCCACAACCAACATCATATGTATGGTTGCTTTATTTAGCCACATATCTCACAAGGAAAGGGCAAGTCTGCACTTAATTACTTGCAACAATAATAGAAAGCACATTCAATCCCAGGCGACGGAACAGGCCAAGCAATCGCGGGAAACATCCATGCTTACACCGACACCATAGGTGCCTGAGACCCCGGGTTAAGGGCATCAACATCCTCTTGAGGTTGGGGGTTCACATCTGGTTTCTCATCGAACGTTGAATTGTCAGCATCCATATCCTTGATGCTCGAAGTTATGGCTTCAAAGATGGGAGCTTTCACTTCTTCAAACCTCGCTTCAGAGAGGGACACCTCAGCTAGAAGTCTCCAGGCGTTTCCCTCGGATGCATCATCATAGTCCTCCTTCCTCTTCAGCACCATGTGTCCACTGATCTCCCAAACGGCCGGGTTAACTTGAGTGTCGAGGAGCTCAGAGCTTACTTCCCCCAGAGCTTGCTTCTCAGCATAGCACTGTTATCCATCCAAGGAAATTAGAAAAGCATTAATTACCAAAACAAGGATCACATGTTGCAATTGAAAATTCCAAAGACAGGTTTCAATGAGTGCTTACTTGCGGTAGGAGGAAAATTCTTTTTCCAGAATCAGAAATCAGAACGTTGTAAGGGACATTGGCATCTTGAAGATAGATGCAGGAGTCAGACACGACGTTGGACAGATCCTCCAGAGTATTTCCACCCTCGAAAACAAGACCCCTGACGGGATAGTTCAGAATCTCAGAGACTTGCACTCCACCAGTTGTGGAGCTGATCTTCTTAGAGGGTGCTTTCTCAATGGGAAATGGCACAGCAAGGTAATAGGCCTGGGATCACACCATCAAAATACCCCCAGTCAGATACTATTTGACAAACTTTACAAAGCACAAAAACCGGATTATACAATAACTACAGACCTGAAAGTGAAGGTGGTTGATGGTAGCAAATGCACCCAAGCTGTTGTACCCCAAGCGGAAATACGGGCTTGCAGCCTCAGCAGCCATGTTAAGAGCGAGCAAGAAGCTATCATGGTCGATCCTCTGAGGCAAGGATTCGAGAATACGGGGAATCAGTAGCACATGGCCGTATTCAATCGGGCTGACCTGTTATATTATGCAAAAACAACTTCAGCTAATCTGAACCGAAAAATCACAGGAAGCACTATCACAAACAAGTAAGACAATGTAATTGACATACGTTAATGGCAACAACGCTAGGCGAGTTCTCAGGATCAATCGGAGCACTGGGGTAGAACTTAGCTTCCTCATCCTCGCTAGCTGCAAACTGGAAGAGCACCTCCTCCTGTCCAACTTTAGTGAAGTTGAACTTGGTCCCGTCGAAGGGCTGCAAGACTTTGTCAACCCGGAACTCAGTAGGCCTCTTCTTCAGATGCCTGCCCTCATTCAGCTGGGCGATAAACCCATATTCACCAGGAATCACCTACACCAACATCAGCAGTTCAAACCAAAATCAGACCCTATAATCTAATAACTACATACTTAACCAACCTACAGTGAAAAAACTAAGCAAGTAAGGACCTTGGTTTCACAGGCAGTGACATCGTAGCGAAAGAGCCCTCTCTGCACGCGATCTTCCCACTGAAAACAGATAGCAATAACTTAAGCACGGCGAGTTTCACAAAAACTGCATAAACTACCATAAAAAGTTGCAAGAAAATCTTACCTCCCCAAGGAGGAGGGAATCCAGGAAAGAAACTGGAGGCTCAGTCTCGTGGCGGGTCAGCTCCGCCGCATCAGAAACCTTGATCGGCTTCTTGTAAGCATACAAAGGCAGCTTGGATCCTACACAATGCATTCAAAAACTAAGAAACACGAATCTAACCACCAAAAAAACAAGAGTAAAAACCTACAAAAATCAACCCTATAAACACAAAACTAGCAAGAGAACTTCTTGTAAGCATACAAAGGCAGCTTGGATCCCTACACAATGCATACCAAGAAAACTAAGAAACACGAATCCAACCACTGAAAACAAAGAGTGAAATCCTACAAAAATCAACCCTGTAAACACAAACTAGCAAAAAAACAGAAATTTACGTACCTGGGAGGCAACAGCTCCGGAGGCAATTGCGGCCACATCCGCCTCCTTGGCGGGCCCCTTCCTCTTGGTAGTTCGAAACAACGGTAGGAACTCTCTTAATCCTCAACATTTTTTTCAGATTAATTTTTTTCCAAAACTCACTAAAAATCTCAACTTTTTCTCTTATCCTTCCTTAATTGAGAACAATCGAATAACAGGTATAAACAGCTAGAAGATAACGCTTCTGATAATACTAACAACAGTAATAATAATCTAGGGCTAAAGGGAAGATTCAGAAACCACCGCCGGCGAGGAAGAGGAGGTCGGAAGGGCTGCCGCCTTCAGAAGGCAACGCGCCACGTCCGCCGTGCGGCGAAGGGTTGTTGCTCTCGCTTACACAACCCCTGCGTCGTACTGCCCGGACATGAGCTATGGAGCGGAGGTCTCTGAGTATAGCCGTGATGTCTGCAACGCGTTGACTCTGGGAATTACCCCGCCGATCAAACCTTTGGCCGGAAAAGTGAGATTCGCCGGAGATCGGAGCGAGTGGTCGGAGATTGTTGGAGAAATGGAGGAAAAAAGGTGAGCTTTTGATGTGTTTGAACTTTGATGATGGGGGCGGAGAGAGCAGAGATGGGAGGGGTTATATACGGGAAGAAGGTGGGATTATTGTGGCTGTGGTTGAATCCGGTTTGGATTGGGTCCGGTCGGGTGGGTCCCGGTTCGGGCCATGTGAGGAGAAAGTTGATGAGTAAAGATGCCTTATCACTACTATGCATCTCTCTCGTATTCGGGGTATATACCATCTACCATGTTTATTTCATTTCATTTCATTTTATTTTATTTTATTTTATTTTACTATATTTGGTTACTTTATTTGTTGAGGAAATGTGGATTACTCCTTCCTTCCGTTTTTCTATTAGATACACACTTTCTTATTTAGGATATTTCTTTTATAGTAGCCCTTTCTAGTTATTGCAAATTTAAGGTTTTTACATCCAATTATTTTACTTTTCATTCTTTTAATTCAATTTCATCCGCTCATTTAACATCTCATAAATTCTAACATCCAAAAGTGATGTGTCACTAATAGAGAAACGGAATGAGTACTTCACTTTTGGGTTAGATTTTTTTAAAATGTTATTTAATGTTTCACCTTATCTTCTCGAATTTTCAGGTGTCAAATAAAAATTGTGCCTTTAGTCTGTTGCTTTGATAAGGGGAAATTTTTATTTTTTTTTAAAAAAACTCTTCATATATAATCGTATTTATTACATTTGACTTTAGTTACTTCCTATGTTCCAAGTAAATTTGCAATGCAATCATTACCATGTTGTTCAAGAAATATTTTGACTATTAATATGGTTACCTGCGTATAATAACGACAAATAAAAAATTGATATTTATAAACTACTTAATACGACGAATTGAAAGTTGATATTTAGAAACTAATTACAAAATTGATATTTAGAAACTACTCTCCTCTCCTCTCTCATTTTGTTCTGCCACAAACCCACCGCCCCTCCCTCCTCCCCTTGCCTCTGACGCCACCCTTCGCCTCCGCCGCCGCAACCTCCCCATGGCTCCTTCCCTGTCACCCCTTCCCTCTGCCTCCTCCCCTTGGCTCCGCTAGCACCACCTCTCGGCTCCTCCGCTAGCGCCATCCCTCCGCCTCACTTTTCCTCATTAGCCCAAAAACTGACCGTATTATTTGGTTTAAAATGAAGTTCTTTTTGCTCCAATTTCTATTGAATCAAGCTACTCCAACAGTGCAGATCTAGAACGAAGAACACAAAGAATGAAGAAGTCGGAGAGAAGATGAAAGACGAAAAACGAGGAAGATGCAGAGAAGACGAAGGATGATGAAGACACAAGTAAAATGAAGAAGATATGAGTTGTTTAGTTATTTCAAGTGTCTAAAATTGAAAGAGAGATTTTCTCTTTTTACAGGTTGCGTTGGAACGGAGGGAGTACATAAAAGAAATCGTTGTAGTATAATTTTTTTAGGTAATAGTGTTTCACTTTTTTAGTACTCCGAAATACCATTTTTTTTTAAAATGCAATGAACGGCTTTTCTATATTAAATTTATAACCGTATTTTAACATACAGTCAATTTTTCACGTATTGTACTAAGGAACATATCCTTAAGTATACAAACATTTGGACAAATATTAAAACAAAATTATTGTGTTAGGTTAACCAATATTAAAAACCGCTGGGACTGGGTTACGTAATGGATGATCCATCATCTCTGGAATTGTATATTTTAAGTCACATTCACGTGGAATAATTTTAAAGAGTGCAGTGAATCCTCCCAATAATTGCTCAGTCATTTTCTATCAATACAGTCCCTCCACTACTAATTATTTGCATAATTTGCCACATCCGATGGCCTTGGAGATTACCATAAGTTTGTTTTAATCAAAGAGTCGGCCACTTATATTATTACGGGATTGTTGAACAAGAGTCACCTATTACATGACATGCCAGATTATGGACATTCACTACAGTCGCCTTGGGTACTTTCATTATGTATATTCTATTAAATATGATAAGGTTATTTGACTATTCAATATAAATATTTTACTTAATGCATGTTAGCTGATGTGACTAATAAATTCAACTTGTATTAGATTATGTGTGATAAGATATTTATACAAATGTGAATTGAATTTTGGTTTAGTGGTTAATCCATCATTTTTACAGCTAGATCAAATGTTCAAGTCACATTCTTAGAAAGAACTGTGAATTTAGAACAACTTCTTGCTAGGTATTGCCCATCGTTCTGTATCGGTCGGTCCTGCTGTGATTTCCCAGCTTGCAAGTGGTCTATGAATGTGCGATTGTGGTGATTCCAGCTTTGATGGTGGTGGTGGTCTAATTGTGGTGCAGTAGTTGGGTAATTTTCGGAGGCGTCTCCAACTATTCAAAAGGATGTAGTTTCATATTTTATTGGGTTTCAACATATTCAAGTGGTGGTATCTCCTAAATTATTCCTATCTACGAAGTATGATGTTTATATGTAATTTGGTTGAATGTACGTGCTCATAGAAAAACATTTATACAAGTAGTCCAAGGGCTATTACATTAAATGTACAAATCCTAATGAAGGGTTATAGACTAATCAGGAAGTATAGTGTCACCCCTCAAGTAAAGCATGGGAAGAGAGGACACACAAAGTTTGGAGCGAAATAAGTTAAACAGAGGATGTCAGCATGTTGGAGAGACGATGAAACATGTTGGTGTGGAGCTTTTCAGAGGAAACAAACACTCAAACAGAATGATAATTAGCGTTAATATGCTTTACCCGTTCGTGCACAATCGAATTCTGAAACAATATAATGACATTTTTGCTGTCACATGGAAGAAAGGGCGAAGAGGACAACGGCACACGTGGATCTTCTAACAGATGACATGCCCAAACTAGCTCAACGACGACATTAACCATATCACGACATTCGTAGTCACAACCAGAACATGATATCATTGGCTTCTTCTTGGTATTCCATTAGATAAGATTACCACTAAGGAAAATGACAAAGTTATAGGTAGAACGATAAGTCACCAAGAATCGAGCTCTATAAGCATAAGAGTAGCCAAGATACGTAAGAGGACTAGAAGTGGAGGAAAAAGTCATAGCATAATTAAGAGCGTCACTCGCATATCACAAAATAGGAGTAACATTATGATAATGCAAACATCGAGGGTATGCAAAAATTGACAAACTACATTAATTGTAGAGTCAATATCTAGCAGGGTAATCGTCAAATATTGGCGATCACCAACTAGGGATCTATAAAGAGTAAGATTTCGAAGAAAACGCCATCAATACTTAGATGCTGGATGGCGAGAGCATAAACTGAAACATAACTAGTCATCCCCATACAATATAGGATATCCACTGTATAATTGGCTTGGCTAAATAAAAAAAACTATAAGTTGAGGAAGAAACCTTCAGGCCTATAAATTAGCGTAGATCCCCAAAATTCTTGATAGATGAATAGCAAATGAGAGATGGATCATTACTAGTGAGTAGTGAGAATAATATCGTCAACATAGGTAAGGGAAAAAGAGAATTTTTGAGCCACTAATAAAACTGTAGAGAAAGAGGTATCTCAACAACTAAACTGATGCCGGGTCTAGGGCGCACGCTTGACATATGTCGCCTTTGTAAAAGGCCCTACAAAGGCGACATATGTAATAAGAATGAAGTTGATCGCAACGCTGGAAATGTCGTTCGATGTAAATGTGTTACTCCGGAGCATCTCGAGGGCAGAATTTACACGAGTAAAATGTGAAGCTCTACAACTACAACGGTACAGTTGGAGTAGCAATAATTTGACATGTACAGAGTACTACAGTTGTCTTGATCGGTCTGCCTCCTGGGACCATGGACGTGCCTTTGATAAGAACTCGCCCGGCCCCTTCCATTATTTGATTCCAACCCTACTAATTAACTACCCCAATATAGTAATTATATGATTAGGAGCTAACACGTGTCTAACAAAAAGCCATCAAAGATGCGTATCGTTTGGGTCTAATCATATAGTAGTATTTATTTTTCTTATGAGTAGGTATCCTAAAGAACATGTTTTTATAAAGTTGGGAGTAATTAATACTCCATCTGTCCCGGCTAGATTTGCATTGTAATCATTATTACGTTGTTAAAAAAATACATTTGATTGTCAATACGTTTACTTACGACAGATAAAAAATTGATATTTATAAACTACTTGTTACAACGCATATACGATAATATTGTTGTTCATAAATCTATTCAAATATGATGTCAAACTTTGATAGAGAATAGTGTCGAAAAAATAGACGTGCAAATAGAAGCGAGACGGAGAGAGTATATTTTAAATAAATATATATTTTAAAAATCCATACACTCTATTTTTAGTTTGAATTTAATATATTTCACAAAATCTTGTTTTGAACAAACCAAACCTTAGACGTTGACCATGAAATTTTTGAAAAATAACTGCTCAAAAAGTGGAGCACACAGAAAATATGGAGAAGAATAGGGCAAGAATTGCACAAGGTCCATGCCTAAAGTTAGGCTGCCTCACATGAAGATCGTCTCAATATGTTTTATAAGTATATATTAGGGTAAAATACACTAATAATCCTAACTTTTGGCTGAAATTATCAATATAACCCTGCAATATGAGAAAGTGTCGATATGGATCGGGTGGCGGGTAAGTGGAGGATGCGGCGATGCCAGGGTTAGGGTGACAAAGGTGGGGGAGAGTCAGGAGACGGTTGAGGATGAAGAAGGGGTGAAATCAGGTTGAGGACGAAGAAGGGAAATCATATGGCACTTTAGTCTTTTCACGTTTTTTTGATTTTTTTTAAAAAAAATCAAGGGTAAAATCATCATTTCACCATATTCCAGCTAAACAACCGTTGACTTAAAAGTCAGCCAAATCCAAGCTTAGATTGACACTTTCTCAAATTGCAGGGTTATATTGGCACTTTTGATCAAACGGTAGGGTTATTTTAGCACTTTACTCTATATATTATGTTTGAGAAAGCCTTAAGTTAGACCGAGTAACAGTTAGACCAATCATGAAAGACCTCGTTTTAATAACTTTTAAGGTCCAATTTTAATTATTTATACATTATGATACTCTTTAAAAGATTTTTTGAAAAATAATAGGAATCTCATTGTAATATAATAAAAATAATCATCAATCATCACATTAGATGCATCAATTATAAAATGACCTCGCCTAATGATTAGTCGGTCTAAAACAAAATTTTGTGCAGTAATAAAGGTTATAGCATTTTTGTGAAATAAATAAGCTATATAATTCACATCTAAAATAACACATAGTCTTTTTCTAGACCGATTACCCTTTAGACGAGTCATTTTATAATTGATGTAACTAATTGTTTGACTTGATGTTTATTTTTATTTATTGCAACGGGATTCCTATAACTTTGAAAAACTTTTAAAATGTGTAGCAATATATAAATAATCACAATTCAACTTTCAAAAATTATTGAAACGAGATTTTCAATACTGATCTAGCTAATCTAATCATTAATCGGTCCAAAATAAAACTGTCTCCCAAAATAAATTTATAGCAATGTAAATACTCGTGTTACAGTAGTTGAAAAAGGTTTTCACAAATGAAAATAAGCGCCCCTTTCCCCTAATGAATTCCACGCATTACAAAAGCCATCGGATCAATGTTTTTTTACACTCCGCATATGTCCACATGCGAAGAAAAAAATGTTAGTTTGAAAAGTCATGAGATCATTGTCGCAATTAAATACTCCCTCTGGTTTCTTAACATTGTCATTTTTTTTGATATTTTCTCAAGCCATGTTTGACCACCGATAACTTTAGTTGTGTTTAATAACAAACGATAAAATTTTACTTTTCAGAAACTACACGTTACGGAGAATCCAAAAAT
>JAULKK010000011.1:9039005-9051298 GCA_032355705.1 Rubia peregrina | reverse complement strand
ATATAAATAATAAATATATCATGTGAGATATTGTTAAATTTGTCTTAACATCTATTTTCTAAATATCAAATTTTTATAAGACATTATTATATGTAACTAGATATATTTACGGTCAAACATACTCATTGAATACCGTAAAAAAGTAAATAAGCAATTTAAAGTGGGACGGAGGGAGTATGATATGGTTGGATTCGTCGTAACAAGTAGTTTCTAAATATCAAATTTTTATTTTTCGTTATTATACGTAGTTAAACATATTAACGATAAAACATTCCAGCCAAATGAGAGCTCACGTAGAGCTTTTCTGCATGAATTCCTGACATTTCATTGTTTTCACAATACTTGATCATCATTTTCCAGACATCAACATAAGAAGAAAACAAATGTTTCCTTAAAATAATCGGGTGAATAAGAGCACTTCCAGGCAATATTTGCTGTATCTGATCATTGCAAAATAACAAATTCTGGGTTTCGGATAACTGAGCTGAGACAAGTTCTTACACTCCAGCTATTTATTATAATTCCACCAAGAAGAAAATCAACTTGGAATAAAATACTAATACAAATTCAAACCCTGTTGAAAACATTAGTCTCTTTGTCTGATTTGCAATTAATCATTCAATTCTGTACTTATCTTTCCATTAGCATTATTCAGAGAAAGCCATAGGAGTTGAAGAAAGAAGAATGGAGGAATCGAAAAGACTAGTTTACAGCTCATCTGTAGTATTCTGCTTGTTCATTTGCACAATCCCTTTGGCATACTTTGCATTTTTCCAGATTGATCAGTGTAAGAACATCACTTTTTTCTTCATTTCATCTTATGTTAATGTCATTTTTTCCCGACTTATTTGAGTTTTTTTGTTTCTGCTTTGTAGTGAATGCAAATTTCGCAAACTGGGAAGATGTCGGAAAAGAGAAAGAATCCCTGGAATTTCTTCTGAGAAGACTAGTGAGAGGTTAACAAATTTTCCATTTCCATTTCCTTTTCTCCATTTTCTTGTTTTTGGCATTTTCTGATTCCAAGAATCTGGCATTTTCCAATGAAATAGGAGAGCAAATAGATCAGCTTGAAGAAACTGGATTTGCTGTCATTTCTGAACTGCAGTCAGATCTATACCTTTCAAGTAAAGAATTGAGGTTTGATACCAATTCTTCAAGAATTTATATGCATTCTGATTCAAAACAAGAACAGAAGATTTACCAAATTCAGCCATATATAAAAGTATATGGAAATGGGATCAAGCATTTAGTCACACCTGTGGAGGTGCAATATGGTGATTTGAATCCATTGAAGGTACAACCTTGTACTCATGTCCACGATGTCCCGACAGTTATTTTTTCCTCGGGTGGTTTGGTTGGAAACATTTACCATGAAATCAATGATGTTATGATTCCTTTGTTCATCACGAGCCGCCATTTTCAGTCCCGGGTGAAGTTCATGGTCACTGATTTCCACCCTTGGTTTGTGTGGAAATACAAGAACATGTTCAACAGATTGTCTGATTATGAAGTGATCGACGCGAATAACGCGGGAAATGGAGCTGTTCACTGCTTTCCAGGAGGCGTTGTGGGGCTGAAGTACCATGGACATCTTTCCTTGAACAGGAGTGAAATTCCAGGGGGGCATAGCATGCCTGAATTCAGAGATTTTCTCAGAATGTCATATGATGTCAGGACAAAGGATGTTTCCGAGGTCTTAAGATCAGAAAAAAAGATCAAATTGTTGCTTATATCGCGTACTGAAACAAGAACCATCTTGAATCAGGACGAGGTTGTGAGTATGATGGAGGAGATGGGATTTCGGTGGTTGTTTCCACAGCCGAAATGATGTCTGATTCAGACAGTTTTGTCCAGATCATCAGCTCGAGCAGCGTGATGGTCGGAGTTCATGGCGCCGGGCTAACCAACGAGCTTTTCTTGCCAAATGGCGCGGTCGTTATTCAGGTGGTTCCTATAGGTTTAAACTGGCCTGGAAATGCATTCTATGGTGCACCAGCAAAGGATATGGATTTGCAGTATGTAGAGTACAATATTAAACCCGAGGAAAGCTCGCTGTTCGAAATCTACGGTCCAGATCATCCTGTGATTACAGATCCAGGGTCTATAGAGAAACAGGGGTACTCTGGTTTTAGGGCTATCTACCTGGACAAGCAGAATGTGAAAATTAATGTAAGAAGATTTAGAAATACTCTTGAAGATGCAGTTAGGATTCTTGGAAGATTGAACTAGAGTTCTTCTTCTTTTGTTGTTTTGTTTGGCAGAAAGAATGATTCTCTGATGTAAATCCTCCAATTCATTTAGCTGAAAAACAAGAAAGTTGAGGGCACTTTGTTCATACAATTACGCAAACCTACACATAGATCCAAATTACTGCAGAAATTAAAATCCTGTTCTATTACACTAGTTTCAGGAGGCTTTTATGATGTCCCAGACAATTCGGCTCTCGGGATCACTCAAACAGTACCACATGCAAGGCAATGCAGGAGTCAAGAGTAATTATTAGTTTGAAGACCTTGGAGCATTATGGTAGCCGCGGAATTCTCAGCATCTCTTATCCGGGATTTTTCATCTCCTTGGGTGTAGAGCTCCGATGTTGCAGTCTCAACTCTAACTGAGCACACGAATCTCTTACCATGCGCAGGGCCCAACTCCTTCTCAGTTCTACAGAAACACCACAGCAAGACAGATAACAGATATAATTTAAGCATTGAAAGTACACGGTATGAAAGAGTGAAGGGAAGCTAGCTGATTTGGTACCAATGTAGTCAACTTGGCTACTTATATTCTAACACTGGCCAATTCAGTCGCTTATGCTTGGAAGACGGACAGGTTTGATTATTTCTACGGACTATAAGCAGCGTAAAAGATCCAATAACTGCTTACAGCATGTCAAAATGTAAACCAAACCCGTCAACAAGCCAAACATAAGAATCCAAAATGGTCAGCCTCAGAACATAAGGAACCAAACCGACAACTATTTCCCAAAACCAAAACAGATGCAACAGAATCCAACAAATCACAAGCTCTAACTATACTCAGAAAACGGGCAGGTTTGATCATTTCAACTGACTATAAGCTGAGTAAAAGATCCATTACTGCTTACAGCATGTCAAAATGTAAACCAAACCCGTCAACAAGTAAAAACATAAGAAACTAAAATTATACAGGGAAAACATAAACCAGTCACAAGAAGCTCTAACTATGCTTGTAAAACGGGCATGTTAGATCAATTTAACGGACTATAAGCAGCATAAAAGATCCATTACTACACCAGCTACTTAAGATTGCTTACAGCATGTCAAAATGTAAACCAAACCCATAAACGAGCCAAACATGAGAAACTAAAATGGCTAGCCTCACTACATAATGAACCAAACCAACAACTATTTCCCAAAGCCAAAACAGATGCAACAAATTCCAATCAGTCACAAGTACTATGGGCAGCGTAAAGGATTTTAATCATGCTGACCATTCCATTCTCCTATGCTAGGATCACGGGCAGGGTTTGATCATTTCAGCTGACTATTAGCAGCATAAATGATCCAATAACGCACCAGCTGCTTAAGACCACTTACAGCACGTCAAAATGTAAACCAAACCAGACAACAAGCCAAACATAAGAAACTAAAATAGTCAGCCCCACAACGTGATTACATGATGAACCAAACAGACGACTATTTCCCAAAACAAAAAGAGAGTCAACAGATTCCAAACCAATCCCAAGAAGTACTAACCATACCTGAAGATTGGCTTGGGCCATTTTTTCTTTCCACAAATTTCATAAAGCTTATGTTTTGCATTATCGATCTCACCAGACTCGTTGAGTTCGAAGTGAATACCGATATCATAACCCTTGTCGGAAGATAATTTCAGTAAAGAAGCCTTTGCTGCATGATACTTCGCCAGATACTTCTGCTTCGAAGAAGCAGTACCAAGAAGCTGACCATCCACAAAAACATAGGCAGTAATAGAATCCCCCTCCTTTACATATGATAGGTTCAGTTCTTTCTTATTCTTCTGGCAATACTCAAACAACTTTGTCACAGGTTGAGGCTGTTCATTCAGCAATTCAAGGGTCACCCAAGGGCTCAGCAGAAGTTCGAATACCTGTCCCAAAACCAATGGATATCAGAATTATTAACCTGAACAAAACACACATTGTCATCTATGTTACCAAAAAGATGTTCTATTTTAAAATGAGTTTTGTTTTCGAATAAAATGTCCTGAAAATGCCATTGTTGAGGATGCTCTAACATACTATTAGGGAAAGGGGACGTGCGCACAAAGTCCCAATACATAAGCACAAGCCCAGTGGAGTTTAATCCGATTACCAATTCAAGCCAACCAATTAATCAAACCAAGAGGGCCTCCTCCAATCACCTAGATCGAACCAATTCAGACACAAGTACTCTAGGGAAAGGAATCGTGCACACAAAGGCCCAATACACAAGCCCACTGAGGTTTCGTCCTAAAATCAATTGGTAATAAGACCAAGCTTATATACAAGGCAACTAGTACCTCCATTTTCAATGTGGAACCTAACCAACATAATTTCTAGTTTTGAAATTGAAACACTTGTTCTCAAAAAAAGAAGAAAAATATCTGCTAAACTTATTATACTGACCGGCCAAGAAGCTATCAAATCAAATCCAGAATCGACATAAACAGCTGCCGCCACTGATTCTACAATGTCAGCAAGAACCTTCGGAGCTTTAACTGCTCCGGCGTAAACCTCTAATTCATCTTCTTCCTGCACCGCCAATGCGAAATCCCTAACCTGCAGCATCTTAACATAAAGAAAAACAATTCACAAAAAATTCCACATCATTTCATAATACTAGTCTAATTCAGTAGTTTATAAAAAAGAAAATTACCGTGTCGTGGAGCGCGGCGGCGTTGTGGCGGACGAATCGATGCAGGCCGTGTTTAACGGCGGAGCGAGCCAGCTTCTCGGTGCTGACGTTAGCCGCGCGGAGGAGCGACAATTGACCTTGGTCGAGGCCCTGGTAGGTCAGAAACAGGTGGTTGGTGACGGCTAGGCCGATAGCAGCGTCGCCGAGCAGCTCGAGCCGGTCGTACGAAGGAGAATCAGTGTAAGAGGGATGAGTTAATGCTTCCTCGAGGAGCTTAATGTTTCTGAATTTGAAATGGAGGAATTTCTCCACCGACTTCACACACGCTGCCATGTTCGGCAAGGGTTCCGGCCAGAACTCGCCGCCGGAGGTCGACATTGCCGACGAATCTCCGGGGCATGAGGAGTTGAGCATTGAACCATTTGAAGTCTGGGATGATGAATCCATGATTTCTTGAAGGAACATTTTTGAACAAGAATTTAGTTACAGAGTATTTTTCCAACTCCACAGTAGTCAAGGAAACTGTAAAATACGATCCTTTGTAGTAGTGGAAACAATCTAACAAAAAATTACTATATGCGTCCCACAATTAATAACCACTTGTTTTTTTACTCAATATTAAAAAAAATTAATGCGTTAACTAACCTTTTGACTCAATATTACTATGTGACTCAGTTAATAGAGTGCGTTGAAAGACGGTCTTTCCATAAGTCATGGAAAGATCAGAGTTTAAAGTGTAAATTTGAAGAAATCAAAATAAAATTTTCGGGTTGCATGAACCGGGTTATAAATTTTATAACTACTACATGTTACATAATAAAATTTTAATATTGCAACTAAGATCTTTTACCTTTTATAATTCTAATTAAACTCCGTCTTTTCATAAGCTTATGGAAAGACGGTCTTTCCCAAGACTTTGCCCAGTTAATAACCACTCAATTTTATTAAAATAGATTTAAACAATAACTCAATATTGATGATGTGGCTCAACTATTTACCGTTCAATTTTACTAAAATAGGTAAATTTCAAAAACAACAAAACTTGTAAGATGATTTTTTTTAAAAAAGTAAACAATAATTATAAGACGGAGAGATTACATCATACGGGTCAAAGGAGCATTTATGTCAGTGAGCGTAGCACAAGCACAATCAATGGTAATTAAGATTTAACCATTCAATTTGGGAGTAATTAAAGTTAAGGTCACTAAAATTCCTGAGTTATACATTTTGGGTAATCAAAGCACGGTTTTTTTTGGATCTCAGAGCATTCATAATTGTATCTCTTTAAAGTCATTTTTCTTAATAAGGAGCACTCCTTGTTTAAGGAGTATCATTGTGAAGTTTTAAATATCACTCTTTAATAAGGAATTGTTCTTTACTTAAGGGGTTTGTATCTCTCTTTTTTGTGCAAATACAACCAATCAATGAATGTAATTTAACATGACTTGTTTTACATTTTTAATTGATTATAATTTAAAATTAAAAGAAGTGTCTTAGAAGTGCTCATTAAAATCCACTACCATTATTGGTAGTTTATTCTTACATACTCCCTCCGTCCCACTAGTAATGACACACTTTCTATTTTAGTATGTCACACTAGTAATAACATGTTTTGTATATTTTCAAATTTAGCAAAATTTGGAGGCCCAAGATTGCCCAAATCTGTGGTCCAAATTCATCGATTAATCATACCCCTCCAATCATATGGGTCACCACAACTCCTTAAAAAATTGGTTTAAAAGCACTTAATGCGATTGGAACAAAAAAAATCACATCACAGCAAGTCTAGAAAATTAATGGGAAAATCCATTAAATCATTCAACCACAAGCAGATCTACCACTCAGGCTATAGGCATATCAAAAGCTACAAAAAAAACAGTGGAGCAACCTTGGACATACACTTAAGATACCGGAATTGCCATCAGTCTTGGGACTTGTGCGAGAAAAGGACAATGCCCTGTGGATACCCGTCGTTAGCAGATGCTGGTGCAGGAGCCCCCGCCGGCAGGTAGCCCAACGGAAAGTACAGGCAAAATTCTACTGCCGCTGTCCCAAGATTTTTGACAAAATTGCTTTTTTAATGATTGTGTTTGACCGTTAATATCTCTAGTTACATATATTAATTATGCATTAAAAATAATATTTAGAAAATGGATACTAAAATGAATCTAATAATATCTCACATGATATATTTATAATGTATATATTAGAGTCAAAGTTTTTTAATTTAACTTTAAAAAATAATTGTGTCATTAATGTTAAAGACAGAGGGAGTGTATGTAAATATGTAATGAGTTAATTGGGCTACCATAAAAATGATTGTGTGCTAGGAAATGAGAACTTCAAGCAAAATGGCCCAATTATCGGCCGCAATTGCTCATTGGTCAATTTAGTAACAAACAAACAAAAATCTCGTGTAATAAGTCTGGTTTAGTGGTAAACCACATTCTCAATAACTGAGAGGTAAAAAATTATAAATATTAGAGCAATTTCTTGATGAAATTTACCATGTGTTGTGGGACCGTATTGGTGGTCCTCGCTGTGGTTTCCCAACCTGCAGGTGGTCGATGACGGTGAGATCGTGGTGGTTCCTGTTTCGGTGGCAGCGGTTCGTTGGTGATACAGCGTTTGGGTATTCTCAAGAGGACGTCCCCAGCTATCAAATGGATGGAGTTTCATGTTCCACAGAGTTTCAACAGATTCAATGGTGGTGTCTCCTAGTTAGGTCCTAGATTAGCATGTTAATATGTAATTCGATTGCTTGTATGTAACATTTCAAAAAAAAACAAAAATCCTATTTATCTTTGTACCTTGTGAGAAAAGAATTTTTTATTTGTAAAGTGCTAAAATGACTTTATGTTTTGATCGAAAGTTTCAATCTAATTTGTAAAATCTGAAAGTGCAAATCTAACCCTAAGTTTTTGACAAAAGTGTCAATCTAACCCTCACAACCTAAATTTGATCAGAAATCAATAAAATGACCATTATAGCCCTAATTTTAAAAAGCGAAAACAAAAAAAATACAAAAAGACAAATTTTCCCCAAAACCCTCTTATTTCCCCGAATAAAAAAACACACAGTGATGCATCACCATATTTTCTTCACCACGCTAAAAGGCGAGGTTTGGGTGGCGTCACTGGTGGTCTCTTCACTCTCTTGGGTTTCTTAGAGCAAAAGGCGATATTTCTCGCCCTTAGAACCCCGTTATTCCGACAACATGGGTTGATTAACTTTGTAGGGAATGGTTTTGATCGTAGTTGATTAAAGTTAAAAGTCGATTGTATGTAGTTGAGGTAGTTTTGAAGCCTTCTCAACCAAACTTCATTTGTGCGTCCACGTCCGAAAATTGCCGAACTTATTTTTCATTTTTTCCCAGCCGCCCACAAAGTCAATTGCAACCAAATCCTTCAAGCCGCTCATTTTGTCCCTAGCACTCCTTCCTTTTTCTTTTTATGGTCTTTTTATATTGACACATTCCTCTTTTGATAAATTCTAGGCTATTTCCCCACTGGGGACCACGCCGCCGACGCCAAATGCAATCCATCCTCTATTACACTTACTACATCTGGTCCCAAAATATTGGCACATTTTTTTAATTAAAAAAAAGTAAAATTGGTGAAGGATCAGAGGTAGAGGCCGAAGGAAAAGCTGGGTCTGGTCGTTATTGTGCAGCATCAATGGGCTCAATTCAAGAGGTGTTTGAAAGCTGACATTTTCCGACCTTTAAATGAGAAGCAGAGAAGAGTGACTGGGGTGCGTTGGGTGGTGGATGGCGGAGCGGTGAGGACCACGGTGGGGTGTCGTGGGCGAGGAAGGTGGTGCAGCTGAAGGCCTTCGGCTGGGGTTTCAGTGTCCAGTTCCATTGTTGCGATTGGATTTTGATTTGTGTGTGTTTTTGGTGTGTGCTCTTGGTGTGGGGGTTTAGAGTGATATTTTAGAGAGACGGTACCAAAAGTGTTGATTGTGGGAAGGTTATTGGAGGTGTGGAGGTGGAGAGGAGGCGAAACTTCAAATTTTGGCTAGTGGCAACAGTGGTGATGACGGAGGTTCTAGAGAAGAAGAAGAACCAGGGTATTTTTGTCATTAAATTTTAGTTTTAAGAATATGGGTATTTTGGTCTTTTTAGATTTGGTCAATGCCAAAAAATGTCAAGTCAATGCCAAATTAGTGTAAAAAAGTTATATCAGCACATTTATTGAAAAACTTGGGGTCAGAATCACACTTTCAGATTTTACAGTGTTAAATTGGTACTTTCAGAAAATAATAGGGCTATTTTTTGTATTTTACCCTTTTTATTTTATAAAGAAAATAATTTGATTTTTTTTCAATAGTATAAAATTATTTTAGTTTAGAAATAAGTCTAAACTCTTTTAATACGTATCTTGTTATATATCTAATCAGGTCTATTAATGTGACATAATTTTTTTTTATCTTATTTATTTTTTTAATGCAAACACTATAATGCTCGAAAAATTCGGATCCTTTCTAATTAAAGGTCAAGTGCGATCGCACACCTCGCATGAGACTTGCTCCGGCCTAGCCCAACCCACAATACCTCATAGAAACTAACGAAGACACCACATAACCCAATCCCTCAATTACATCACTACCAAATCACGCCAACACAATATTAATCATATGCTCGGCATATACCTATTTAGAATTAGGAGAGAACGAGATTGACAATATTGAATATGGATATTAACAGGTGATCTAAACTCGATCTGGGCTAATGTGATTGCAATCGCCGAAGTTTGAATGATATTGTCTTCATGTTTGTGTCCGCGTATGATGTCCTTTTCCTATTTAGAATTGTCGACTTCTGGCGAGAGCATCAACAACGCCAATAGACAACAAAATTGCAAATGAATTTAAATCAAGTGAAAAGCCTAACAAAATTTAACAAAGGCACATAATCCAATGCTACCGTAAATTTAGGATTAGGAAAATATAGTGGTGATTACAATACCATATTGAGTAAAGCTAATAGTTACCAATGAGGTTTAATCACCAAATTTATGAGCAATTATATATTGTGCCACAAATACTCTCTCCGCCCCATAAAAAGTTGCATATTTACTTTTTGCACGCTCACTTAGGAGTGCTGAGTCGGCATATGAGAAAGAGGGGATTGAGACTACTTTTTTTGTTTTTAGTGGGCCATGGCGGAATTGAAGCCACTAAATTGTGTTTAAAATGGAATGAGTCAAAATATGAAAATTTAATGGGACATACCAAAAATAAAAGGTATTAAGTTTTCTATGGGACAAAGGGAGTATTAATTAGTATAACACGACTTTCACGAATCACGTACTCCCTCCGTCCCAGGCGAATCTGCACACTTTCCATTTTAGTCTGTGTCCGGCAAATCTACACACTTTCCATTTTAAGAAAACATTTACATACTCATAAAACATAAATGCCCTTGTAATAATTGATTATTACTCACAACCCTACATCACCTACCCTCACATCTTTCATTTCTCCGCCTCAATCTACTCACAACTCATCGCCTCCTCATAGCTTCTTCTTTCTTCACCTCTATTCTGTTGCTTTCTATTTTAACTATTGGTTCCAGCACCGGCTGGGACATATGAATCGCTTCAATTAGCCTTTGCAAGCAACTCTCGGCAACATCCCTCAACTTCCTCTTTAGCATTAGATCCTCAACCACATCGTAAGGCTTGTAGATGTTCTCCAACAGCTTCCTAATTTTCTCAAACAGAGGATGCAAATCAATTCTTAAGTAATTGTTGGCCAACACCTTAAAGGCTTCGAATTTCCAGTACAACGAAATTTTGCCCTCTCTGTATGCCAGTTTCATACGGTAAACCTTCGCATTCATCACAAGATTTTCCAATTTTCTTATGTCTGACACAATATCAGGGGTGAACGAGTTCATTTTTCCTCATTAAAATGATGTTTTTTGGCTCAAATTTCTATTGAATCAAACTACTCCAGCATCACGACAACTCTAGTAGAATCCACCCTGACTTGATGTAGACATGGAGATGTGACTTGAAGAGAGTTGGAGTGGCAGAGAGAGGTAGATACAGGTGGAGAGGTGCAGATTTGGAACGAAGAAGAACTAGTAAGACGTTGAGACTGAACGAAGATGGCATGGGATTTCTAGTCATTTCACTCTTGTAAAATTAAAAGCACAATCTTCTCTTTCTGCGTATTGCCCTGGGACGGTGGGAGTACTGTATTAAATTTCTTATTTCGCCCATATTTTAATACCTAGGTTTTGTACAAACTTTGCACGTACACACAAACAACCCCAAAATTGAACGAGAAAATGATTCCATCCATTCCGTTACCCTTACGAAATTAAAAAGGAAGTAAAATGCATAAGATCCACAATCAAATCCACTAAAAGACGAAGCGTTCAATTGGACAGTGGTAAAGGGTTGAGTGTCTGAGTCTACTTCTTGCCTTCTTCTCGTTCTGGAATTGGGCTGCCAATTCGAATTGATGTTGGGATTGGCCAATTGGAGGTTTTCCCCTAATTTTTCCTTCCTTCTACTAACTCAAAACAACATCGTTAAAAACAAGAAAATAAAAAAATCAATTCTTAAATGACGTTGTTTAAGTAATATGATTATTAAAGAAAAGAATGCAGACTGCATCAATCGTATTCTCTTACTGCATGGGGTGATCAACGAAACCGTTACTATCTTGTGGCGCTCTCCTAATACAATTACTTTTGCCACCAAATTGTAAGGAAGACGAGCGCGGTCCCTAATACTACTAGTTTAAGGACTGCGCTCATCTTCCTTACAATCATTGGCGGAACCAGGGGGTGGCGAGGGGGTGCTGGCGCCACCCCTAGGTTCCGGCGGCCCGGAATTTAGTGCCTATGGCCGCCGGAAGCCAGGGATTCCGCCACCCCTTCGTTTCCGGCGTATGAGCTTGTTTTCCGGCTGTTGATTCGTCGGAGATGACGAACAGAATTTCCCTTTTTTTTGTTTCCCGCTTTATCAAAACGACGTTGTTTTGCTAATCAAAACGACGTCGTTTAACTAAGGATTCGGCCAAAAAAAGAAGGGCCGATTGGGCTGAAACTCAATCGGGGCAATTGTGTGACAAACCCTAATGGCGAAACGAAAACGTTTCAAAGCCAAACGCGGGTTTCCTCTTTCGTCCTCAGCTTGCCTTCCATCTCGTGCCACCAGTGGCGATTCTGACGCCGTGAGTCCGCCGACCGACACCGCCTCGCCGCCGACCGACACCTTTTCATCCACCCCTTCCTTGAGCTCCTGGTTCCGCCACTACTTAAGCATCAAGCGTCTGCTGTTTTTCTCCATGTCTTTTTATGAGTTTGTCCTTTGCTTGAATGTTTATTTTTGACTTTGTTTGCTATATTTAATACTCTATCTCTCCCCGTTTAAGTTGCACATTTTAACTTTTGACAGTTGACTAAAAAAATATTTGGTCATT
>JAULKK010000011.1:8968126-8981477 GCA_032355705.1 Rubia peregrina | reverse complement strand
ATATTTTTAATATATAAAAATTAGTAGAAAATTAAATTACGTAAAATAAATGGAAGGAAAAATAACATTAATTTAAATTTCAACAAACAATGTTCATTGGAATGGTAAATGAAATGGCTTTATAAAAGAGCTTGGAAACTAGTGAAATGATTGTAGTGCATATGTGTTTCTGATGGATTTTGCGTACAATAGTTTGGAAATGACGCATAGTTGTGGTATGGGTACGACAGGTATGGAAAAGGTATGGGCGGTGCACTAAAATTTAGATTTTGTTGCAAAGGATGTCCTGGAGTAGATGAATTTTGGTTTGTCGATGAGAAGCGAAAATTAGAATTTCTTGAATCTATTTTCAATCTTTCGAGAGAAAAAATGGACTACAAATTCTGGTCGGGAGTGAAGAAGAGAGAAAAATTAAGTCTCAAAGAGATGTAGGAACTTATTCAATGTTAAACTCTATTTTTAGATAATTTATTTTAAAAATATTGGTGAATTTTATTTTTAGAAAAAATAAATGGTACATAAAATTTTGCCGTTTGAAATCTGCTTGTTTATTATCGTTTGAAAGCTGAAACTCCAAAATGTGAGCTGAATTATTTGGGAGACATGACAAGTGTCACAATATGGTGGGTCTATAAAATAAATGAAAACAAAAATTAATTCATCCCACAAATTTACTCCCCATTGTAGATGTTTGGATAGAAATCACGTTTTCAATTGGCTGGGCTTATTTTCAGAATAAAAAATGGTGCCAAAGTATATTTTTCTTAGTCCAGATGACAATCGGCCCAGTAATTCTACAGCCCAAACGAATGTAGCTGTGAACAGCTGCGTAATAAGCACCGTCATCGGAAGGATAATTAGAGAAATTCAAAATTATTACTGATAGGGCTTATTCCGATTCCGATTAGCCGAGACGAAACGGAGTCACCGTGTTAATTGGAGAAATTACGGTCAGGGTTTCGCTCCGATTCCGATCAGCTGAGACGAAGAAAATGAATATGGAGGTGGTAGGGCGCCACGCCCTTATGTTTGACGACGACTCTATGGCGGCGTTCGTGAACTCCGGAGACGCGCTTGTTGAATGGAATTCCCTTCAAATCGACCGCTACGATGTCCGCCACCTTCTCTCCGGTCCGTTACCTCCCCGCCGGCGCCGTAGTCATCAACCTGCGGGCGATTCGTCCTTTAATTCCGAGCTCGATCATGAGCGGTATCTAGATCTTCCTCTTCCTTCTGAAGAACCTGGTAAGAGTAATTTCAGCTCAATTTGATTTGGTATTTGATATTTGTGGTTTGGAGCTGCATAATGTAGCAAAAAAGCAATATTGCGTTGCTGTAATTGGAAAGGCATCCGTTGATTCAGTGAACAGTTCATTGGCATTTGAAGCATTTACATGCAGTTGAATTTATTGTTAGTTTTTCAATGCTTTTGCAATTGGAAATTTGGAAACCATCCTGCACACAACCACAAATTACTTTATTGTAGACAATAGTAGATTCGTATAGGAGATGGTTTCAGTATGGTGAGGAGCAGGGTTTATCTGAATTTCTAGAGGTTGAAACTAGGGAGAGCATATGACTTGATACATGTCAACTATAAAGTTGCAAAAGCTGAAACTCGTAGCCACGTGGAAAGACTTCTTGGTTTTGTGGCGGTTTTGAGAAAAGTCGAGAAGTCTTTGTTTCTACCTGTGCTCAGCTTGTTATTATCTGACAAGGATTTGATGAATTTACATATAGATTCGCTATGAATTTGCCCCTTATCTGAATTTTTATATCTGCGCCTCTTTCCTTTTACCTGGTTAATAGAATTTTAATGGCTGACATATCTCTGTTTTTTTAGAAGTAGAAGAGGAGGTCCAAGAGGCTGAAAAGGATGGGGATGGTAGTTTTCGTGCTGTGGGTTTCTCATATGGAGATATTAATAACTCAGCTGACCAGAGAAATGCAGAAGAGGGTCTGGAATGCCCTAGATTCAAACCTCCATTTTCTGTGCCAGAGAGCCTTGTCTATAGCTTGGTAAGATTTTTTTCTGCTGACAACCTTCACTATCCAGTTTTCTCTTCAAAGCTATTGTTTGCTCAATTAGGTTTCCAAAATCTGGCCGAGAATAATTGCGAATGAAGTACGTGCTATTCTAAGGCTCACATGTCTAAGTTTTCAGATGCTCGGAGCCGGAATGGAGTAATAGTGATCCAAGGTTGCCATTCACGGGAACCTTGTTTCCTTTTGATGTCATGACCAAGTGGCTGTGCAGGTGGGATTAGGATTTTAGATAATTTCATTATGTGGTGGAGTAGCATCTTTACTTCATGAAGGCTGCTGCATAACAATGTTCCGTGTAGCTTTTCAATGTGGGTATATGATGATGATATACTTGTTAAATGTCAGACCACCAATTTATTAACTTGTTTGTTGCTTATCTTTTCTGTTTTTCAGCCTCCAACAGAGAAGGTACATCAGATCATTGCAAGGACAGCTACATTTGTGAGCCAACATGGAGCACAGTCAGAAATTGTTCTGAGAGTGAAACAGGGAGATAATCCAACCTTTGGTTTCCTGATGCCTCACCATAATCTTCACCCCTACTTTAGATTCCTTGTTGATCACCAAGAGGTCTTGCAATCTGGGTCTGATGCAAAATCTCAGTCTGGGGATGGCAATACTGACCAGAAGAAACTGGATGCTGGAGGAGCTTTGTCTTTGCTAGGTTCTATATATGGGACCGAAGAAGATGATGACTCTGTTCTGGAGGATTCACAAGATCTTCGAGATGCCTCTTCTGGGAAAATGAACAATAACAGTTCATTGGACTCGTATGTTGAAGAAAAGACTGAATCTAGTACTAATGCATCTCTGAAAGATAAAGTAGTTGCAAAGTCTACTCTTCATAGTAAAGATAAGCCTCCTGCTGTAAAGAAGAATCCCTCAATGAGTGTGTCTAAGGCTGGAAGAACCGGTATTCTGAAAAAGGGAGATGTCTCCGGCTCATGTTCTGCTTCTACAGAGAATAATGACAAACCTTTGATTTTGGAGCCCCCTGCTGATTTAAAGATACTGGTGGACAAGATTGTTGATTTTATTACGAACAACGGGAAGCAGTTTGAGACTGCACTTAGAGAACAGGACCGTAAGCAGGGTAGATTTCCGTTTCTCGTCCCTTCTGACCAGTATCATCCATATTACCTGAAAGTCCTCAAAAAATCTGAAGAGGTGATTGCTCTATCTTTCTCTGTGGTGTAGTGGGGTGGGTGAGTCAATCTAATATTTGCTTTGAGATAAATATTGCTGGCTAACCCTTCTGTTTAAACACTAATGTTGCATCATCTGCTCATCTTTTATTATGCTTGCGAGTCCTTCATTAACCAAATAAAATGTTTATTTCATACTTCATCATTGTTTAGTACTGGGTTGCATTAAGTTGGGGTAGTTTTGTCTGCTCTTGCTTTGTTAAGTTTCTTAGTAAGTTACGTTACATTCTGTAACATCATTATGGCTCTTTCTCGATGCTTGCATAAGTTTCTGTTATCGGCTATTCTCATATTTTGTGATTCTGAACTGGACTTCAACATGTGTTCTATTAAGCTCTCAGTTTCTTTTTCGGTTTCATCCTTTTGTTTATCATAGTTTGCTCTTTTGCTGCCAAAAGCTTGTTGAGCTATTTTTTTCCAAACAAGTTTTTTCCATTCACTTTACTTATTTTATATTTTTCCTGTTGCAGTCAAAACTAGGTGCCAAGAGCTCTTCTGCAAATATGGTACATTCGGGCCTAAATAAAAAAGGTTCTTCATACAAGGAAGATGATGGCAGGTCATCCCTATATTCTGATCTGCCATATGAGTCGGACAAGAAAGAAAAGTTTGAGATGACTATTGGCAAATCAAATATGGATATACTGGATCAGCAGTCGAAAGCAACCCAACAAGAGGGAGGGATAGATATAGATGACGAAGCTGCTGCAGCTATTCTTCAGGCTGCCACAAGATGTTTTAAGAATCCATACGCGGGGATTAATTCAAGCTCTTCTCTCAATGGAGTTCAACAGGGCAGAGATGCTAGGCAGGACTCGGGTCAAAAATCATCATCTGATACCAAGGCCATTGCAAAGCCTGATGTATCTGAAACTTCTAGTCATCCTGAATCTGATTCTAACTTATCCAAAGAACAGAAGCTGAAAGCTGAGAGACTGAGAAGGGCAAAAATGTTTGTTTCCATGTTGAAAAGTGGAGCTGCACCATCTAAAGATGAACCCTCACGATCTTTGTCCGTAGAACCCTTGGAACCAGGGACCTCAGTTTTGCCACCAGAAGTTAATCATGATACCACAGGAGGCAGCAATCCTACTTTGGCTGAAATCAGTGCATTGGAGAAGCATGAAAGTAGTGAAAGGAAAATGTCAAAAGAAGAAAATAATGAGAAGCGATCAAGGAGAAAGTACAGATCAAGATCTGATATGTATGAAGACAGCGATGAGGAAGAAATGGAGCAGAGTATTTCCAAGGACCGTGATGAAAGGCGGAAAGATGAAGAAAAGAATCACAAGCACTCTAGAAAGAAGCATCGTTCTAGGCATGGTAGTGACTATGATAGGGACTACAAAAGGGAGAAGTCTCATAGACATTCCAGCAAGAGGCATAGATCTCGTGGCTCTTCTCGCGAGGATGATGATGGAGAGATATCCTCTGATTCAAGTGCCCATAGACACTCAAGCAAGAAGAAGCACTCATCTCACCGGCAGCACAAGCATTACGAAGATTATGATAAGAAGTCAGAAAATTACTCAAGGAAGAGGAAACACCGATCCCATCGCTCTTCTCGTAGCAGCAAAGAAAGCCCCCAAAAAAGTAAAGTTCATTCATCTGGAGATGAAGCATCCCAACATGGCCTTTATGAAGAGAAGAAAAGGTCTGCATCAGAAAGGAGGGATGACTTGGAGGAAGGAGAGATCAGTCCCAAAGTAGTCAATCCCTCGAAGAGCACAAATGAAAGGGATTCTTCTCAACCCTCGGCGACAACTCCTCAGATCTCTGATGATCTGAGAGCCAAGATTCGTGCGATGCTTTTGTCAACAATGTGATAGGCCCGAGCATGTGATTGTAATTTTTATGTAAAAGGGTTCTCTGGTTATGAAAAGTCGGTGCAAACTTGCATGTTTATGTCAGTGTACTCGCTAGTATGGTCAATTATTAGACATTACATTCTCTCTATAAGTGGTAGAGTTGGATAAATGAGCAAGTATATCCCAGAAATTTGTTACGGGAGATTCATGTGGACATCAATATGTGGAGGTGAGGTGTTAGCAATTCCTATTGTTTTGTCAAGTGAAGAATAAAACTAGCAATCTATTGACTTTCCTATGTTCCTTTTGTTCTACCCATTCCTTTTTCGGACTTTTCCAATTTTCTTGTTAAATTTCAACTAAAACTCCGACGCAACTGCCCCCCAAATTCATCCGACATCTTCCTTCAGGGCTTGGTGGAATTTAGGGTATATCGTGGTGGAGTTACGGTTGATGTTTAGCATGCAGCGGTGGAACTGGGGGGCGAGCCGGTGCGGCCTCCCCCCAAACTCAGCAGCATGAAGGGTATGTATGCATTTTTTCTTCATCCGCCCCCCTTGCTGCCCTGAACTCCGCCCTGCCCTGCCTCCCAGGATCCGGCCCCCCTCAAAGTCGGGTCTAGTTCCGCCACTGTTAGCAAGGAAGAGGGATATAGGGAAAATTGCAAAAATGAAACGTAGCATAGTTTATAGGGTGGGTAAAACACGAAAAATAATGGGGAAGGAAAAAACAAAGGCAACGGAAAGTTAACAATTTGTTAGTGTCATTTTTCACTTGACACTTGATAAAATACTACTGTTCTTTCACCTACGTATTTTTAAATTTTCACATAAACTTTTTTCTATTTCACTTGTTTCTCCTTGCGTAGATGCTAATTCACACCTACAAATATGACTCTGTTTGGTAGAGCTGTGTTTATTTAGCAAGTCTGGCTTATTTTGGAAGCAGAGTGAGACAAACTTATATTTTTCTCCCTAAAATAACTTCTATATCAAAATAAGTTGTCTTTTTGCACTTTACCAAAAACTAAAAAGTGAATTGCTTATAATCACAACAGATTATAAGTTCTGCAAAACAGGTTCCGACTTCTGACAGCTTTGTTTAACAATATTATTCTTCTTTCAGCAAGAATGAGCCGGTCAAATATGAAGTATAGAAAAACGAGTTTGTGGTTAACCGTACTGCTTACGGTTAGGTTGGACTCACTTTAATGAGCCGGCCCATGTTTTATCACAGGCTTCACAACATCCCAAAATCAAGCCCAGTCCGGCCATATTACACATAACGACGCCGTTTCAACCTTACAGCTTTTCAAATAGGTCTATAAAAACCAACGGCCTCTGCGTTGAGCATTTCTTTTGACTCTTCATTGAGCTCGGCAGTTGGAATATACGCCAATGGAGGCGGCTACATTTACCTCACCTTCTTCACGTCTCTCCGCCGCCAAATATTCACCGTCGCCGTCGCTCTCCTCTAGTTCATGCACGTCTAGAGCTCTCAACTTACCGCGCCGTAAATGTGAACATTCGAGAAGCTTATCTGTACGCGCCTCCGCTTCCTCCGGCGCCGATAATGGCACGACTCTATACTTCTCTCGTTAAACGCTAATTTTAATTTATCGTTTCGATTAATTGATTTTAAATCTAAATTATACGTGCGTGTTTACGAAGTTTGTTTTAATTTACATTTTTTTGTGTATCTGAATTTCAGTGGTGACTTTGCTTGATTACGGTGCTGGAAATGTTCGTAGCGTGAGGAATGCGATTCGCTTCCTCGGTTTCGACATCAAGGATGTGAGTTTGTTGAATTTTATCTACCGTTGAGCCTTTTAACTTAGAAATTATATGCGGTGTATTTGTTTGCAAATGTGTGGATAGGAGAAGACGCTCGAGCTTGTTATTACTTTAATTGATCATTTCCGTTTGTTATATCTGAAACCGATTGAACTTAGATTCAGATGCTATGTTGACTAATTAAATAGAATAATTAATTTGATGAGGGTTCAGAAAGATAATGCTTCTGAGTTTGATAAATTCAGTAAGAGAGAGACCCTATGGTGTAGACTAATTATGGTCCTAGAGGAGTGCGATAGGGTCATTATATTTTTTTGTTATGTTGTCTTGCCTCCTCGAAGCTGGGGAGCTAAAACTTACTATATTTCTAGTAATATTTTCTATTCTTGACTGCTGAGTTCATGAGTCAAAAATCATTTTTATCTATTGGATGGTGAAAGGTGCGCGAATCTAGTTGTAAGAGATTGCTTGACAAGTCAAAACTAATATGTTTGTTCAGGCCATGTGATAATGATAAGTAAGCTAAAAGGAAAGGAAAAAACATAAACAAAAGAAGCTCTACTGTAATTGTATGCGTTCCTTGCTCTTCCTGTTTGACACTTTCTCAAACAACTGTTTCCAGGTACGAACTCCCGATGACATCATGAATTCAAAGCGCCTTATATTCCCTGGTGTAGGGGCTTTTGCTCCTGCCATGGATGTATTGAACAGGAGAGGGTATGATTTTGGCAACAACTGTATATTATTGTTTTCATATGAAATCTCACTACATTGCTATGAAGATATTTGTAGCTCTGAACTATTTGTTATATAATTAAGTTTATTCTCTGGAAGTCTTTGATTTGGAATGATATAGCTGAAGAACGATCAGTGAGGATAAAAGCATTAAAGCTTCATGTGTTTCTGTATCATGTTATTCACCTGGCATCTGTTTTGATTTTTCTTCTTCTTTTTTTCCATTTCTTTGTTGGCCATCATTTAGGAGATACTTTGTGTATACTCATATAAACTCAAATATATTTCGGAGAACTCTAATCATATCCTTTCCTGTAGGATGGCGGAGGCACTTAGCCGTTACATTGAACAAGATCGCCCATTCCTAGGCATTTGTCTTGGGCTTCAGTTGTTGTTTGAATCAAGTGATGAGAATGGTTCAGGTAATACTGATATTCTGATCTACTTTCATAACCATGCATATCGTTCCGTGGTTCCCTTTGCATTAAGATATTAAACACCAGCAGTAGCATGCTTTAATAAGACAAAAAAGAGAAATCACTTTTCACTTTTCAGCATATATAAACTGCTCTGACTCTGGAATAGAGTTCTTTTAGGCAGCATGGGTGGAAATGGTAAACGAAATTGACCCTCATAGCTTATATCTGTCTGAAGGGGGGAAATAAGACTTCGTTGGTTGTAATGCATGATTAGTTTATGCATTGAAGTTAAAGAGCATGAAGGATCACATGCATTAGTTCCTGCCTGAAAGTAGATAAATAAATCTAGCTATCTAGTTCTTATTACTATATCAACTTCGTGGTTCTTCGTGGTTCTTCGTTGGATGTAATGCATGATTAGTTTATGCATTGAAGTTAAAGAGCATGATGGATCACATGCATTAGTTCCTGCCTGAAAGTAGATAAATAAATCTAGCTATCTAGTTCTCATTGCTATATCAACTTCGTGGTTCTTCTCTATGCTAGTAATGGAGAATTCTCGGGTGCTATGTGTTTTCTGGAAGTACTGTGGGATTTTTTCTGCATTTAGAACCCCTAAAAAAATGGCAACTACAGCTTAATCTCTCTTTTCTTCCTGGCCATCGTACTATGAAATAATTTATTTGTCATGTAGTCAAAGTTGAACTAATATTTACAGTTTTTTTTAATAGTGAAAGGCCTTGGCTTGATTCCTGGGGTGGTTGGAAAATTTGACTCATCAAAAGGCATTCAAGTTCCTCACATAGGTTGGAATGCTCTCCAAATAATGGAAGGCTCTAAAATTCTGGATGACATTGCAGACCATCATGTATATTTCGTGCACTCATACCGTGCAATGCCGGTATAATTTCTTCTATGTTATTAACAGCACTTTTTTCAGGGCTTACATTTTGTTTCATGGTTCTGGCCTCAATTTATTATCAAATTCAAATTTTAATGTGTAGTCAGATGATAATAGAGAGTGGATATCATCTACCTGCAATTATGGTGACAATTTCATTGCATCTGTTAATAGAGGGAATGTCCATGCTGTTCAATTTCACCCAGAGAAAAGTGGAGGTAGGACTTAGCTTCCTGTTAACATGTTCTTTTTTCTCAAAAGTGGCTATTACAGTATATTAATATATATATTCAGATATTGAATGGTCCATCCTTGTTTGAAATAATCCAGATGTTGGCCTGTCTGTATTGAGAAACTTTTTGTATCCAAAGGATGAGAGGACAAAGGTATCAATTTTTTCTCTAAGTTATTTCTGTCATATTCTTTTAAGGCATCTAACTAACTGAAGTTTCACTGAAGACAGAAGCCAGTCCAGGGGAAGGCCTCTAAGCTTGCAAAGCGGGTTAGATCTCCTGACTGTTCATGAGGATTTATACGTGTCTTTCAATTTCATTGGATTTTTTTAAAAATTTGTTTGTTTACTCAGGTTATTGCATGCCTTGATGTAAGGGCTAATGACCGCGGTGACCTTGTTGTAACCAAAGGGGACCAGTATGATGTTAGAGAGAACACAGAAGGCAATGAGGTGAGGGTAAAAATATATTTGATAAATGGGTACATTTATCAGCATTTCAAAGCGTAAAAGGATAACTGTAGAATTTACTTGAATCCATATTGAGGAACTGGATAGGGTATGAAAGGAAATGCAATGCTCTGGAGGACATTAATGTAAATTCTGCTATGTTTTCTGACTCTGAAATTGTTGATAGTAATGCAATATATAAGCAAAAATTGACTAGTTTGATAAGTTGATTACCACCTAAGTTCAATAAAACTTGCTAAAGAGAATCACAGGGTTGTGTGGCACAGAAGTTCAAACGACCTTCCATGGAAGTGCAAAGCTTTAGATAATCATAGATCTGGACGATACTTGCAACATATAAAACTTACCAGGTTGATAAGTTGATTACCACCTAAGTTCAATAAAACTTACTAAAGAGAATCAGAGAGTTGTGTGGCACAGAAGTTCAACCGACCTTCCATGGAAGTGCAAAGCTTTAGGTAATCATAGATCTGGATCTATGTTGGGTTTGGCATCTTTCATTTTGAGCAATTGTCTTTCTTTGATTTCGTGGCATCAGGCTTATGCTGTGATTTTGAGATTTTCAGTACTGATGTACTTCATGTATCGTTAAGATATTTTTGGCTTGGTAGTTTTGACTTCCAATCATAGGGCATTGTTATGTCAAAGATTACAAATGTCAAGTGTGTAATTTCCCTTCTGCTTGTAGTCTAATATATACGCGGCTGACTTACTATGGTACTTTATATGGGACGATTCTTTTATAATTGTTCTCATTCCCATTTTGATAGGTGCGAAATCTTGGCAAGCCTGTAGATCTTGCTGCAGAGTACTATAGAGATGGAGCCGACGAGGTACTTAAATTAACTGCCATGATATGTTTGTGATCTTCACAACAATGTTAGTAACGGTTGTTAAATGGAATGCAGGTTAGCTTTCTAAATATCACGGGCTTTCGTGATTTCCCTCTTGGCGATTTGCCGATGTTGCAGGTATGTTATAATAAAACTGATTTAATTTTTTATTCTAGTAGCATCTATGTAGTTCAGCATCCCTCTTTCATTATGGTAAATATAGTATCTGGTTGCTTGTTTTTCCATGTAGGTGTTGAGGTCAGCCTCAGAGAATGTTTTTGTACCGTTAACTGTTGGAGGTGGTATTCGAGATTTCACTGATGGAACTGGAAGGTAAAGTATTTTTCTGTGGCTATTCTCTAGTTAGTTTTGTTGCTTCTTTAAATTAGTAGAGGTTTTGTTTAGTACGTTTGCTATTTCTTTGTTTGACCTTTGTGATTTCTCAGGTGGATGAATGTTTTTTTCTTTGAAGATTAATGCCACTATTTTTCGTTCATCAGGTCATATTCTAGTCTGGAAGTTGCTTCAGAATATTTCAGATCAGGGGCAGATAAGGTTTCAATTGGAAGCGATGCTGTTTATGCTGCAGAAGAGTATTTAAGAACTGGAGTATGGGTTGCTTTACTATGGAATGAAGATACACCTGGTCTGTTTCAGTATCATTTTGCTGACTAAGTGTTAACTATTTCTAGGTGAAAACTGGAAAGAGCAGTCTAGAGCAGATATCTGTAGTCTATGGCAATCAGGTAAATGAATACCCAAGCTAGTTTGTCTATTGATGCATGAAATCTACATCCTAGACCATGTGCTAAAGAAACAAGAAGTTATCCGTTGTATATTTCCCCGTGCTTTACTCGCGATAAGTTGTTATGCTTCTCACTTATACCAGTTATCTGAGCATTCTTTGTTGTACTTCAGTTTTCATTGTAAAGAAGTGGCCATCCTGTTTCCACATTTCAGATAAACTTCTTACAAAATTATTAGGTGATTGCTCGTTAGTTCTTTGTTTTACTTGTATTTGAGATGGACCAGATGGCCAACTTTTGATGCCACCATGCATAAAGCATAATAAAAGAATTTGGTTAAATGTATCCAGTGGATACAATATGGTGCTTACTCTCATTACACTGGTATCCAGTCTCAATCTTTCTGAAAAGAAAAAAGAACACAGTCCCACCTTGTAATGATGCTCATTGTGGTTAACAGCAGTTTGTTACTTTGCGAATTCTTGATCATTTGATGGCTTTTCATTGATTTTCGTACCTTTGATAGGGGCATTTATATTTTTTTAAATTGATTCCTAATATATTTTCATACCGTAGGCTGTGGTTGTTAGCATTGATCCTCGTAGGGTATACGTGAAGGATCCAAACAGCGTGAAGTTCAAGACCATCCCAGTGAGAAGCCCAGGTTGGAGTCTCTTATTGGATTGTTGCATTGATTTTTATAGTGGCATGGAATTTTTTCCTGCCGATTGGAAAACGCCTCTAAGAAAGTTAGATAGCTTAGAACCTCATCACTCATTATAACTTTGCAAAATGTTCAGCATAGACTTAATTATCGGATTCTGATGCTGACCAAAACTGCTGATAAAGCATCTTTTACTCCTGTAGTTGACCGCCAGGTAGATGTATCTTTTACTTCCACTTTGTTCTGTCTGGGCTAATCAAACTCAGAGTTGCGTTTCACCTTCAGTCTTGAAGTAGATGAAACTAGGGTTATATTTAACCTTATTCAGTCAAGTCAAATGAATTACCTTCGTTCACTTCAGTGAAGCTGATAAATATGACTTTCCTGTGGTATTTTCCTCCCCTAGGAAATGGACTGCAGGAAAACAGATTACTTACCTCCCCTCACAAGGGATTAATGAAATGTAAATCAACATATTAATGCTACTTGACTTTCTGATTTCCTCTTTTCAGGTCCAAATGGCGAAGAATATGCTTGGTATCAGTGCACCGTAAGTATTCATCTGATTTCCGGTTTTAAATAAAAGTCAGCCTATGGGAGTTTTGAGTTGAAATGTTGTAAAATTGATGACCTCTACTGGAAAGTTCCTTATTGCTTCCCTCATAGTTAATGTAACGAATCATGAGGATCCAATCATGAACTAGTTTTGATGCTCGATTGACCTGCAAAAAAAGGACCGATTATTACTAGTTTCAATCCTCAATAAAATGAAATTTTTTCCTTCTTTTTTTTGGCACATCTTTTTAAATCATAGAGTTTGAAAGGACTGGAGCACTTATGACTTTTAAGACACCTTGATTCTTAAACACTGATCCGCTAAAGACAAACTTCCCAATTCCTGAACTTTTGATGGATCTTTTTAAGGTAAATGGTGGGCGTGAAGGTCGGCCAATTGGGGCATATGAACTTGCTAAAGCTGTTGAGGAACTAGGAGCTGGGGAAATTCTGCTAAATTGCATTGACTGTGATGGTGAGTCTATTTTATCTGATCACAGATTCTACTGATGCTTACTTGTGGTGGAAAGGTCAAAAAGTAGCATGTGTCTTTAGCTTAGCTAGACGAAGGGCAATGGTGGAAACCGCTAGCGGTTTCTTACTAATTAAATATATTATTTGTTTCATTCTCTCTCTTCCACCTCACCCTACGAAACCACCTTTTTTTCTTCATAATTGTAAGAAATCACTTTCTACTACTCATGGATCCCACTTGATTTTCTCTATCCTACTCACAATTTTTTACATTTAATTTAAATAAATTTGTCCACCCAAAATAAATTGAATGTGAAATTTAATAATACAATTTCATTTTTTAAATTTCATTTCATTTTTTTCCAAAAATCATTAAATATTTCGTGAATATAATTTTTTCCAGATTTTTATATTTTTTACAGATTTTTTTTACAGTTTTAAAAATAAATTTACAAATTTAAAAAATTCA
>JAULKK010000011.1:8930895-8942030 GCA_032355705.1 Rubia peregrina | reverse complement strand
TCTGTTTCAGTGAAATATCAAGCCAAACCTTCGATTATCTATGCTAGCACAAAGAGTGAGGAGCACTTCCTAGCTGCCAGTTTTGTTCATCTATCTATGCGTACTCACATGATAATTGGTTTGTGGGGTTAAGAGTCTAATTCTTTGTTCAGTAAGTGTGTTTTTTTCTTTTTAAAACCAGCTCATATTTCGTAATTGGTTATGGTTATCCCTAGCCCATGAAAGTGTTTGGGTGCCATTACATCTCCTGACTTCATTAGAATCAACATCATTTAACATTTTAAACAAATAGATGTACTTTCGTCTTTTCAGTTACTTGACTACTTGAGTCCTGACTTGTAAAGTACAGGGATGGAAAATTTACTATGCCATATATTCTGCAACTCTTTTGTGAATTTGTTACAGTTACAGATCTTTTGTGAATGGATTTGTCTGAACAGAAACTTATGTGTCATTTTGTGAACATCTTATTAACTACCAGCCTTGTTGGAAAAATCAAGAGATTTTAGTCGCTGTTAGGTGGATAATAGACTTGATTCATTTCAGATGTTATGGGGCTCAGGTGGATTAGATGCTTGTTTCAGGTTGCGTTGATAGTGTTCCTGTCGCACATAGGAAGTTTTGTACCTGCTGATGCGGCTACTGTGGGCTTGACTGATAGGTTTTAGCTTCTTTCAACATTTCTTCAGTTGATAATTCTTTGACGTTGCAACTCTTAAATACTTTTTATTTACCTTTTCTAATAGGATATTTTGTGCAACTGGAAGCAAGTTTATGACTGCAGAGCAGTCAACTTTCATGATTGATCTGCATCAAGTTGGGACAATGCTAAGGTGTAACATCTACAATTGAAAAAGAATTACTGAGATATAGCTGAGATTCATAATGCTGATGACTTGTGCTTTGATTCGCTTGCTCCCGACTTATAACAGAGATGCTACAATCGTTTTAATTATGTCATTGTCATAAAATTGAGATCTTACACCTTTTCAGGCATGCAACATCACGATCATTATGCTTACTAGATGAATTTGGCAAAGGCACTCTCACGGAGGGTTAGTTTTTTCTGCAACTGTCAACCTAGTGACATTAGCAATTTCTGCTATCATTTGTTAAAACCGACATATTTATTTCAGATGGCATTGGTCTTCTTGGAGGAACTATAAATCACTTTGTCTCCTGCTATGATCCTCCAAAGGTTGGGTAGCTTCGTGATATTTCTTCCTCTCAAGTATCAACTATTATATGTCTTCAGCTCTTTATCGAGCATAATGCCTTGTGGTGATAAGCTAATTCGTGACAGATTAATTCTTGTCCTACTCCCCCCTCAAAAATAGGGGGGAAATCCTTGTATTACTCACTGCATGAGAAATGTGGAATCTCCGACTCATATTTGTAGAATTATAGAATTTTTGGCTTGTGACATCATTGAGATCTACCTGCATTGGCTATTGATCAACTGTGTGTGCAGGTTTTGATCTGTACTCATTTATCAGAGATTTTTGACAATAGCTGTTTACTGGAGGTAGGTTGAAGTAGAACACAGAATTCAAACTTGATTGGATTGTTACACTGTAGTATAGTGAAGGTTCAGACTGGTCTATTCCGTTTACTTCTATATTTCTGGTTAACCTTTCAGTCCAGCAAAATTAAGTTTTACACCATGAGTGTGCTCAAGGAAGACAGTAAAGATAATAGCGCTGAAGAGATTGTTTTCTTATACAAGTAAGAATTTTCATTGCTTATTTTTAAGAGAGTCACAATCATTTTTCCAGCAACGTGTTATCTGATATTCCAATCGATGATCCATCTCCACAACTTAAAAGTTTAAAGAAAATACGAAGAAAGAAAACTTCTCCAAACTCCAAAATCTTGTTTGTTGTTTTCTGAAAGAGATAGATAATCAATCAGTCACTTTTAACTCTTGTCATGGCTACTCTGGACTTCAACTGATTCAAGATACCTATCTTACTCTGCAGGTTAGTTCCCGGACATGCTCCTCTCAGCTACGGTAAGAGTGACTACACATTATAGATATCTGCTAGAAGCATAACTGGAGATTTGTAAAGAATCACTAATCATGTTCTCATTTTCTGATTTGAAGGGGCCTACATTGTGCACTTCTTGCTGGTAAGCACTAGCTATCAAATCTGCCTGTTTCTCTTACGACTTCTGATACTATGATACCACTACCGTTTAATTCAAGCACTCTTCTACCTTTTTTGCCAGGTTAGGGGTGGTTGGCTTTCTGTTTGTGGTTGCTGAGTACATGTTGCTTCAATTTTTGCCTTATCATCTGGCATATAAGGGTGATATTAGTTTGTTACCCTTGAAATATTTTGCCTTATCATCTGGCATATAAGGGTGATATTAGTTTGTTACCCTTGAAATATCTCCAATCAAGTTATTTCTATCACTTTAGGTAGTTAATACACATTACAATTTTTGGTTTTGTTTTGAAAATCTCTGATACACATACAAGCTCTTAATGTTTGTCTGTGTATTATCTCTGCCTATGCCACTGCTGGTAGGGGTGTGAGAATGTTATGTGTTTCCGCATGTGAGAGATTCTAGGTATTCTAGTTGGCATGTAAAACATATAAGCGAAACATTGTAGCATAGAGATGGTTAGGGACAGAAGGTTTTTGGAGCTTATGTATTCAGCGGTCTGAAGTTTTTACCTAGTTTGGTTTTTCTAATAAATTCGTCGATGCATTGCTTGTCTTTGTTGTAGAGAGCTTAAAATTTAGTCCTTGTTCATGCTAGGTGGTGCTCAAGTACTTCACCATCAGCTGTTTGATTTAATTTACATGCTTTATTTCAAGACCTCCAAGTTCTATGTTAGTTCTAACTTCTACATGTGTACCTGTGATTGTTAGAGAATACCGTCGGGAACATATATGGATGTAGGACACAAAGGAAGCTACCCCAGAAGAAATACAGCCCCAGGTAATTCTTCATTTAGATTTTGTTTCATTTTCTCTTGAATAATGGGTTTTGTTCCAATTTTTGTACCGTACTTTTGCTTCTGCGTAATTATTTTTCCTCCGTGAAGAGTGCAATTAGTGTTCTCTGCCTCTCCGAGTAGGTTGCTTCGTATATGTGTTCACCATCTGAACGAAGAAATCCTGGCTTATATGCTGCAGACAGTGCTTCCGCAGCAATGCCAAGCAGCCAAGAAGATTGGATTCATCAAGGTAAAGCACCTATTGTTTAATATTTAGTTAGTTTCCTAATCAATATTCTATGTTTGTAAAAATTTTAATACCAATTTATCAGAAACTCTTAAATAATAAGCAAACAAGGATAGATAGTTTTAAAGTAGTAGTTTATTTTGAAGAGTAATTGGCTAATTGCAATTTTTGGGTTCAATTATGCAGAATGTTAGTGGAGTTTGTTTAATCTTGAAATTAGTGGTCTGGTCATTCTGTTGGGTCAAGTATTCAGCTTTCTGTTTTTAAAACGGTTCTTGGTTCATATTTGTTGATAAGATGTGCTGCTTGGTCATTGATGGTTACTGATGAGTGATGATCGAGATAGTAACTAACCTCTCCATCTTTCTCAGGTTCAATAAAACGATTGCAAATTTCCAGTGCTCAACATTCCTGAAGGTGTAGCTTTGTAGTGATGAAGAAAGGTCATTACTTCAGGTAGCTCATATGATGGAAATTTTCAAAATGTTATTAGACTTGGCTATGAAAATAGTACAACACGTCTTATCCTTATGCCAGTTCCTAAGTGCAGCATGATAGGGAGTCTTTGTTTTGTTGAATTCAAGTGACCTGAACTGCCAGTTTAATAAATTAATGTATCAGATGATGCATAATGCATGTCAGAATCTTCTGTGTTTTTGCTGAAGGCAAATATTCGATGCGCTAGGGGTTCAGAGAAGTAGTGAGTGAATAGCATGTGTTGGTGGTGCAGGAAAGGAGAGGAGAGGAGAGGAATTGAAGTTTGCGGAGAATGGAGGGTGAGATAAAGGTGGTAGCAGAGGCAGTCCAGGTGTTAAATCACGACATGGAGTCGTGCAACCGCGTGGCCGCCAACCAGTGCCTCGTCCAATTTCAGCAGAGCCCTACCTCTTGGGACGCCGCCACAGCCATTCTCACCCCCCGCGCCCACTTCGAGATTGAGTTCTTCGCCGCCCAGATTCTCAAGCGCAAGGTACCAATTCTCATTTCCATTTCCACCAATTCTTCCCTGGATCTCAACCATGAAAGTTGACATAATCTGCCATGGATTATATTGACCATGTAAATTTGGTTCTCTGAGTTTATTTTAACTGAAAAGTGGTTGTTAGCATGTTTTCTGTTATCAAACTGATATAGTTTCAGTTGATATAAAGATGATTCCCTTGCATGATGAAGTAACCCATGCTTCCGTTGATGTTCGAAATTACTTCGTGAAAATTAGCTTTCTTTGAGCTGTCGACTGATACTAGATATTAGCGCTTCTTCATTACATGGTATTGGGACATGTTTTCTGTTATTCAATAGATTTATGCAACTGCAGTTTTTTAGAAACCACCTGAGTTGGGGTACTTATGGCTTCCCAAAAGTTGTATGCTACTAAAAAAAAGAAAGGGAGGCTGAGAGGTTAGGCTGGACATTTGACATAAATTTCGTGCACTGTCCAGTCATACTCTCAGCCTCAGCCCCAATGTTTTTTATTCTGTTTGAACTTCCAATTGACCGGTCTCCGCTGCTGCATGTATATACTTCCTCTGCTGCCTCTTTGCTTGATAGATGTTGTTTCTGGCATTTTGTTTGTTAACAGCCAACTTAAAAGCTTGTTCCAGATAATGTGAGCCTACTTCTTTACCTTTTCTTTTGCCTTTTCCTTTCAGTTTTCTCTGGTTTCTAACCCTTTTTAAATCTTTTCAGGAACAGCGACTCATATGCAACAGTGACTCATATGCAAGGAAAGGGGAAGACATAAGAAGAACTTGAATAAAATTATGAAAATAGGCATGTTATACAACTTGTACATAAATATATGAAACTGTGTATCAGCCGAACATAATGACGAGATATGATCCAAATAGCTTACTCCACATAGTAGGATAAACTATTACTATAATTCTAGGCTGAATTCATTACTATGACTTGTTGAGGTTTTAGAAATTGGAATTTCAATCCTGTTAATGTTTACTCTTGAGAAAGAATAACCAAATTACTTGTGATCAAGACAACTACTAAATCATCTTTCCTGTCTTCGTTTGAGTTGTTGTACCTGCTATGTGATTAGGCCATTACACTGACTGAGATGGTCACGTTTCTTGCCCATTTTGACACGGATGTCAACAACTTCATTTCTATTTCACCATGATTATATGAATTGTGATTTCTCTCATAGTCATAATGTTGAGAATAAATCAGTACTAAAAGTCTTCTATCACAATTCAGCTCATTACATGTTTTTTGGTTTTTAGGTTAATAACTGCAGGAACCTAGTGTTATGGCCAAGCTTCAAGATGAGGTATTTAAAGACATTGACTACAGCAGCAAGATGAACGCCCTCGGTTTCATTTTATGTGTTATTAATACATTACTTTGACATTTTAATTTCAGGTTTATACGTAATGCATCAACTATTTTGCAGTTTTCATCTCTCAAATTGCATACTTGCTCTTGCTTTGCAGTCTATGAGACTATATCCACAACCACCCATTTTAATTCGCCGTTCCCTTGAAAATGATACTCTTGGAAAGTATCCAGTTAAAAGGTGGAAGTTCAAATCCTCTCGGAAGAGTTATTCACATTTATAAATTCAAGGATTTATTTTACCATTTACGAGTAATATCATTTTGCATTTTACATTCTTATGTGAAATTACTAAAGTGATTGGTTCTTCAAAAACAATTGCATATCAACTCCCGCGTATATTTCAGCTTATTTACTGAAGCTCCTACTTCAGTAAATTGACCTTTTAACTTCTTTGCTGTAGTGTAAAAGATGATGGATTTTGTAAATGTAGATATTTGATGATTCATTTTGAAACAGCTAAAATGCGTCCAGAAGAAATAGTTTCATTAGGTCATATATGTGGTGGTGTTCATGGTCTGCATATTTTATGAATTAAGCCTCTTCATTAAAACAGCCTGCATGGTGTTATTCCAGTTGGGATAACCAATGTTCTGATCTAAGAGCCATGTAAGTGAAAATTTCCACCTTTTTAAAACTAAATGGATTAGTATTATACTATTGTTCTTGCAGTATGCCTAATGAGCCTGAATTTTAATGCATATAATAAGGTATTTGAGGTCCAATTACCTTCAAGAAGGGATACACCTTCAAGTATCAGAAACTTTTCTCATTTGGTCATACTGTAAGTATCATATATATGTGACTTTTTCCCTTTGAAATCTCATTGTATACGCATCTATAAATTTAGACTATTTTTTTTACATTAGAAGCAGTGAGAGACTTATTAGAAAAGGAGTAGAAACGACAATGATAGGAAGAAATTTAGTCTATTGATACAAATGGTTCTCTCAGATTGCGATTTCTTTGTGCTCGGCATTAATTGATATTTTTTCATATCCCTGCTAGATAATTCATGAAGATGGAGAAATGATAGTTCAAATAGAAATGCTGTGGAAGAAATTTTTTTGGAGTGTTTTAAAATCACTTTTAGATTTGATAATTCATCATCGACTTTGATAAGACCAATTTCCACTGCTCATGGGCTCAGGTGAGTACTACTCAGTTCTACTACTTCCCTGATTGTATCATTATTGGAAGTTGGTGTTTTTTTTTGTGCTTTGTAAAGGAATCAATACATAGGGATGTGCTACATTTTGTAGAGGAAGAGCACAAGCTACCTTGGATTAAGATATTTTTAAGAGAAAGGTTCGAGTTCAGTTCCATTTCCCGCTCCATTTCTCATTCCAATGTATTCATTTATTGCTTTGGATTTCAGTTGTGCCCTCTATTCTAGCTATCACCATTCACTCCGTATGAAACTCATGTCATTCTCAAGATACGGATTTGATTCAGTTTCATTTCATTCATCGAGCAGATTGAATGTAGAATTGTAGAATAGTATTCTTCGATTTATAAATTTGTAATGTTTGCATGTTAGAAGGGGGCATAATAGTGTATCTCTTGCATATTTTACAGTAAAATCACACCATTCGCTGTTTTCAAATGGACCAAAATGGATGATAGGCTACTTCATGGAATTGCTTATAGACAACCTTGGTTTATAAAGCGGGGATATCAGTTTCTTTGTGGTAGTTTTGGGGATGAAGATGATGAGTGTGGAGGCATTGATGGTGAGTTTTGGGACTGAAAGCAAAGGCCAGGTAGAGTACAAAAACCTTCTCGATCGTCGCTGGGAATCTTTCAACGAGCCTTCTACTTTTTACGAGCTCCGGACGAGGGCGACTTTGTTTTGCTCTTCTGGAGAAAATCAACCTCCATCTGACAAGGTCCTTTCCCTTTTTGAATTATTATTATTATTATTATTATTATTATTATTATTTATGAGTTAACAATTGATTATCTTCGTGCTTCACTGCATGTCAATTGTGGGGTTGTTTCCATATGTGGCTTTGTGGTTATGTTCTTTAAACCTGAAACTAAATTGTTTCAGGAAATTAAGTAATATTCACAAACCTTTGATTTTAATCTGCAAGCATGCTTACTATGAAACTTGTTGTATTCTGCTGGTTTCCTATTAAAAACCAGCTGTTGTGAAGCCTCTGAATATTCAAATGCTCATAGATGCTGAAGTTGCTAATTTTACACCAGGTAGATGTCTCATTCGGCCTTCCGGAACAGAGGATGTGGTTAGAGTGTATGATGAAGCTAGCACGAAGTGATCACCTGATGAAGGTGGATAACATCCTTGGCTTTGGGGATTCGTAGATCAAATCTTTTTGCTATTGAACCTTGAATTCGGTGATGCACTTAAAAGTTGGTGGTTGTATAGCACAATGTTTTTGTGAATATTCAGCTATGATGAAAAGATGGTAGTGAGAACATACCTAAATATACTAGAATAAATAGACTGTAGAACTATAATTTATTTTCGTCGAGAACGTCTCCTTATAGATAATCTCTGAATATATTTAAAACTATCCATCATATCCTTTTACTTATACATTGTATTGCCCAAATTAGAGACTAACATTTAAAAATTAGTTAACATATTTTTAAAATTATCTTTTATATATTATATTTTAGAATATATATATATTATAGGTTATCTATACCTCTATTTATAACTGAAAGTACTTTCGTTATTTCCTTATAAAAGATCATTTTATAACTATAATTAAATAATTATTGATTTATTACCAACAAACATTTCATATTTTTATCACAATATTTTTTATATTATAAAGTAATTCTATACAATAGTTAATATTTTCTATTTAAAGTAATTAATTATGCTGAGTTAATTTTTTTAAAGTATATTTTTTTAAAACTATATATATATCCCCGGTTAATAGCACCAAACAAATAATTTTTATTATTTGGATATATAATAAATAAATAATATGTATACATATTTCTATGAAAAGTCCGAACATAATTTTTTTATCATTGTATAAAAAAATCCGAACATTTTGTTATTTCAAATTCTGTGTTTATTTGGATTTTTCTTAGTGATCTATATATATGGATATAGTATGAGATATTTATGGTTTTAAATATATCTTTAGAAGTTATATATTTTAATAAGTTATGATTGATTATATATAGAAAAAAATAAAATCAGCATATTATAATATTAGTATGTTATTTTTAGGCAACTAGGGTTTAGGTTAGTCAAAATAATTTCAAAATATCCGGTTGATAGCACCAAGCAAACAATTTTTATTATATGGATATGTAATAAATAAATAATATGTATACATATTTCTATCAAGAGTACTCCATCATTGTATAAAAAATCCAAACATTTTGTTATTTCAGATTATGTGTTTATTTGGATTTTTTAGTGATAGATATAGATATAGTGTGAGATATTTATGGTTTAAAATATATCTTTAGAAGTTATATATTTTAATAAGTTTTGATTGATTATATATTAAAAAATTAAAATCAGCATATTATAATATTAGTATGTTATTTTTAGACAACTTGGGTTTATATTAGTAAAAATGACTTCAATATCCCCGGTTGACAGCACCAAACAAACAATTTCCATTATATGGTGCTTGTGATAAAAAGATAAAAATTGAAGAGAGAGGAGGTGATTAAAAAAATGTCAGTTGTAGTAAGAGAAATACAAAGAGAGAGAGAGAGAGAGGTTGATACAATTAATTTATAGACGAATTGATACGAATAAAAAATCAATGTTTAAAACTCATAATAGAAGTTATGATACGGAAAATTTAAAGAGAATAGTAGACTATTTAAACATTATGAAGTGAAAAATAATAAGATAATGTATAAAATATATGATGTATAAAGTGGCCTAAATAAACATTATTTTCCTTTCTATTAATTAACTTTATAAAAATATTAATATTATTTTGAAAAAAATTGAATAATATTATTCATTAAATTATTTGCTACATTATTCATAATGTTTATTTTGAAGTATGAAATTGTGCATTACATCCATGTATTTGTTTATTTTACATAAATGTGTATTGTATGTGTTTATTTTTCTACAAGACATAAAATGATGCTTAGAAGGTGACTTGATGGCATCCAAAGTGTTAATAACATGCTCATAATTAGAATGAATAATGTGAGAGGTAATCAAATTGTTCGAATAACTACATTTCTACCACTGACATAAAAAATATGTATCATAACACGATTTAATCAAATTAATACAATAAAATATTACACAATACATCAAGAATCATCAGTGAAATATATAAAAATGTGAGCATCGCAATAAATATTACACAATATTTAAATAATCATCAACAAAATGTATACCACAAACACCGTGCGGTGCTCATCCCACTAGTAAAGTAATCAGTGCACTGTTAATATATAAAAAATTAAATTGTCAAATTATAACTTAACTTATACAATATCTTGTAGAAGAGTTTCGTTATTCATATTTAGAGATTTTAAAACAAATATATGTTTTAATAAAACTTCATATATTGGACACTATTAGACGGACTTTCATCCTTTTAAAAGTAAATTTCATTCGTTTAAAACTGAAATTTGTTGATGTAGATCTTGTTGAAGGGTGAAGAGCTCATCAAAAATTACTCCGGAGAGTAATCGGTCATTTGAAGAGCTTGTCGAAAACATGAATTTAGTCGGCAACAAGAATGGAGAGAAGTTAAATTTGAAGAGAATGGAGATTGGGGTTTGGGGTTTGGAAACCAGAGAGATTGAAGTTTGGGAAGGAAGAAAAAAGGAGAATGGAGAAGTTTGCAGAGGATGAGAGTTTGGGGAAGAAGTTTCGCGCTTCATTTTGGGGAAGAAGGGTTTGCTTAATTTGCTGAAATTGAAAATTAGTCCCTGGCCAGTCCATAACCTTATGGACAACCCGTCTGTCAAGAGACCCACTCACAATTTTTTAATATTTCAACTACAATATTTTACCTTTCTATAATTCTAATTTAAACCCGTCTTTCCATATGCCTACGGAAAGACAGTCTTTCCCAAAATTTTACCTTTATATGAAAAAATCCTATATTCATTCACCATACTTTGAAAATTTTATTTAATAACAGAGGAAATTCCTAGGATATAAGGTGTCTTGAAGAGAAATTGAAGCTAATCTGGAGAAAATACGAGCCATATAGGAATTACGACCACTTTAGTTGGTAAAAAATGTATAATTTTTAACTGGATCGCATTAAACCATTTCGTTTCTAACAAAGCGGAGAAACATATGTGATATGTCCATATTATGCGATAATTTTGGGATCTTTTGTACTCATTTTGGTATGTTTTATACTTCAGAGACTCCATTTTACCTTGAAGTTCTATTACTAGAGTTAAGAGTGATTTTATCGCTATTGTCACTTTTAATAAGGATTTTGTAAGACAAGGTAAAGGTTTGAAGATTTGAAGACATGCGATGAGACGTCAAATGCATGTATTTTCCGAAGCATTTAACATCTCTTTTGTTATCTTTTTGTTGGAAGACTGCTAGATTTAGATAGGATTACATTATAAGGGGTTTGGATAACCGTTTTCGGTTCT
>JAULKK010000011.1:8879051-8891391 GCA_032355705.1 Rubia peregrina | reverse complement strand
CACATATAGCTTCCCCCATGTTGACATTGGTGATTTCTTCATAAATTTCATAGTTTTCGCATCTCGATGTCATGAACATGTATCCTGAATACTGAAGTGGGAAGAGCCTTTGTGAGGAGATCTGCCGAGTTCTCACATGTACGAATATACTGAATGTTAATAACATTACTCTCTTCTAACTCTTGAGTAAATGAAAAGAATTTTGGAGGGATATGCTTTGTTCTGTCACTTTTAATATATGATTTCTTCATTTTATTAACACATGGAGCATTATCTTCATAAAGTGTTATGGGATCATCATTTAGTAGGAGACCACTTGTGGTTCTGATATGTCGAGTCATGGATCTCAACCACACACACTCTCAGCTTGCTTCATGCAATGCAATAACCTCATCATGGTTTGATGATGCGGCGGTGAGTGTTTGCTTTTGAGAAAGCCAATAAATCATAGTCCCTCAACAGGTGAACACATAACCAATTTGAGATCTCCCTTTGTGTGGATCTGACAGGTAACCTGCATCTGCATAGCCAATCAAATCCGGTTTCATATTGTTGGGATAAAATAATCCATGATCGATTGTTCCTTGAAGGTAACAAAATACATGTTTGATTTCGTTCCAGTGTATTTTAGTAGGAGATGAACTGAATCTCGCTAATAAGTTAACAACAAAAGCTATATCAGGTCGAGTACAATTAGCGAGATATATCAGAGCTCCAATTGCCCTGAAATATGGTACTTCCAGACCAAGAATCTGTTCAGATTTCTCACATGGATGAAATGGATCCTTTACCAAATTAAGGGATCTGACGACCATTGGGGTACTCAATGGATTTTATTTATCCATAGTGAATCTCTTTAATATTTTTTCTTGTAATTTTATTGATGCAAAAGTATCCCACTTTGCAAGTGTTCAATCTGCAAACCGAGACAATATTTTTTCCCAAGGTCTTTGATCTCGAACTCTTTCTTTAAGTAAGAGATTGCTTCCAGATTCTCCTTGTTTGTCCAAATGATATTCAAATCATTAACATAGATAGCGATAATCACACATCCTGATGTTGTTTTCTTGATGAAAAAGCAAGGACAAAGAGGATCATTTACATACCCTTTTGTAACAAATATTCACTAAATCGGTTGTACCACATGCGTTGCTTTAACCCATATAATGATCTTTGAATTTGATTGAATATGTTTCTTTGGGTTTTGAACTAAATGCTTCATGCATTTTGAATCCTCCAGGGATTCTCATGTAAATTTCAGCATCAAGCGATCCGTATAAGTACATGGTAACAACACCCATAAGGTGCATATCAAATTTCTCATGAACTGCTAGACTGATAAGGGATCTGAATGTAATTCCATTTATGACAGGGGAATACGTTTCCTCAAAATCAATTTCGGGCCTTTGAGAAAACCTTGTGCAACAAGTCATACCTTGTATCTCATAATTTCATTCTTTTCATTTCTTTTTCACACAAATACTCATTTGTATCCAACGGGTCTCACATCTTCAGGCGTGAGTACTATATGCCCAAAGACTTTGCGCTTGTTAAGTGAGTCTAATTCAGCTTCAATAGCCTAATTCAATTCAGTCCAATTATGTTTATTTTTACACTCGGTAATTGACCGTAGTTCAGGATCTCCATTATTTTCATCCATAACATCGCATATCAAACTGTAAGAGAATGCATCATCGATTTTCTCATTTATATTCCACTTTATACATGTATTGGCATAATTAATCGAAATTTCTCAATTTTCCTCGTTTCGCATTTCTAGAGGAACATGTTCCTCCATTTTGAGGTCATCTTGTTCTCCTATTCCTATTCTTTTTCGAGGATTTTTATCTTTGGAACCGAGTGGTCTTTCACGCTTCAGGCATGTTGTGATTTCATGAGTAACTTTTTTTCTTCAATTTTCCCTTTCAGGACTTCAATTTGAGCAGGAGCATTCTCAGCCGGTATGTGAGATTTAGTCACTCTCTTTGTGTCTCTAAATGCATCAGGAAGTTGATTTTCTATATCTTCGCAAAATCCTTTAGAATTTCCCATCACACTCTCTTGCATAAGGATCAAGATGCAATAATGTTGGTACAGACCAGGTAATTTCCCTTTCTGGCTATTTTCTTTCTCCCCCTAATGCTGGAAAATTTTCTTCATAAAAAATGGCAATCAATAAAACGAGCTGTGCAAGTATTCCTAGTTTGAGGTTCAAGGAATGTAACAATAGATGTGCTTTCAAAGCCTACATAAATGCCAATACCTCTCCGTGCCTCCATCTCTGTTCTTTGAGGTGGTGCAATAGGCATATAAACAATGCAACCAAAAATCCTTAGATGAGATATATTTGGTTCTTGACTCGACACAAGTTGTAGTGGGGAGTATTTATGGTATTCACTTAGCATGATGCGAATCAATGTTGCAGCATGTAATATTGCATAACCCCATACTGAAGTAGGGATGCATTGTTCTCATTATCAATGGTCTAGCAATGAGTTGGAGACGTTTGATCAGTGATTCGACCAAACCATTTTGTGTGTGTACATGAGCAAAATGATGCTCAACAAAAATCCCAACTGACATACAATAATCATCAAGTCTGATTTTCTTGATTGTATGATCAGAAAATTGAGCTCGCAATATGATTATCTCAGCGAGTAATTTAGCGAATGCATATTTTGAGTTGATAACATGCATACTTGTGACCATTCGCTAGAGGCATCTATCAATACCATGAAGTATCGAAATGGTACACATGGTGGATGGATAGGTCCACATATATCACCTTGAATACGTTCAAGAAATGTAGATGATTCTGTTTCAACCTTTCCCGGTGAAGGTCTTATGATTAGTTTTCCAAGGGAACAAGATTTACATTGGAAAATTGTTCCTTGAGGGATCTTCTGGTCCTTCAATGGTTGCCCATGTATATTTTCAATAATTATTTGCATCATAGATGAACCAGGATGACCCAGGCGATCATGCCATATGGTAAATATTGAAGGTTTGATAACTACCGTATTTAATTCAATTGAATTTATATGCGTGTAATGCAATTCAGTATGTAGCATTGCTAGTTTTTCAAGTATGTGTTTCCTTCTAGATTTATACATTGTGAGAAACATATATTTTATGATACCCTCAGTTACAGACTGAATATCAAATCCTTGAGAATATATATCATTGAAACTCAACAAGTTTCTTTTGGACATGGGCAAAAATAGGCATTATTTATTGTAAACATTGTGCCATTTAGCAACGTAAAGTTTGCCTCACCAACTCCTTCAATCAGATCTACAGGACCTGATATTGTATTCAAAATGGTTTGTGTTGGTTTTATCTTTGAGAAAAAATATTTTATCCTTTAATATAGTGCGCGTTGTTCCACGATCGAGTATGCAAATTTCTTCACTTTTAATCCTCTGATTGGCTTCACGATTAGCTTTATCCATTTTAACACTTTAACTAAATGCAATTTTTTTTGATAAGGAAGATAATTATTTGGACAATAACTGAACTTTTAAAAAAACCATTCATTGCTATATATATGAGATAAACATCGAACCATTTAGCTTCATTCTCAATAATATTTATACAATTCCATTTCTTCAGTTTCCACCATCCGCTTGTTCAGGGAAATCACCAACCGTATCAATGAAGTCATCATTGAAATCGGATGCTTTAAGATGAATGGATTCATTGAAGTTGACCTCATTCCCCTTTTTCTTTATGGACTCCTAGTAGAGTTTGCATAAGTTCTTGGGGACTCTGCAGACTCTTGACCAATTCCCTTTACCACCACATCTGTAACAAGGGGTTCCATAACCATTTGATGGACTGTCATATTTCCCCTTTTATGGGTACTTTCATGGTTTCTCACGTATTGTTGCTTCTTGTGATGGTAGTTACCATAATTTTGTAACCACCTCGACCCCCTTTCTCGACCCTGAAAATAATTCTTGCGTTCAGGTTCGTTGGAGTTAATAATGTTTGATTCAGGAAACACTTTTGAGCTAGTCGGACGAGATTGATGATTTTTCATTAGCAACTCATTATTCTTCTCCGTAATGAGGAGATAAGCAATTAGTTCAGAATATCTTTTGAAACCCCGCACATGATATTGTTGTTGCAAGGTCACATTTGATGCGTTGAAAGTAGAAAGAGTCTTTTCCACCATTTCATTATCAGTTACTGCAACCCCATAAAAATTCAAGTGGGTTACTATTCCGAACATTGAAGAATTATAGTCATTAACTTTCTTATAGTATTGAAATCGTAGATTGTTCCAGTTATCGCGATAAACGTGGAGCATTACATCCTCTTGGTGACCGAAATCTTTCTTTCAAATTTCTTCATAATTAAATTGGTTCCCTCATAGTGAGGTATTTATTTTTTAGGTTTCCATCAAGTTGTCAGCGAAGGAAGATTAAAGATCTTGCCTTATCTGTCCTTGATGAGTTATTCCCTTCTTGGATTGTTTCAAGGAGGTCCATCGATTCCAAGGGCATCTCAATGTCTAGAGTCCAAGGCATGTAATTGTTTCCATTGACCTCAAGTGGACTGAATTCAAGCTTTACGAGGGGTGACATGATTATAGCTAATAGGATAAAATAAAATTATTCATTAGATTTAATTCATAATACAGAAGTCTAAAATGATTGTAATAAATAAAGAGAAATACAAGATTATGACTATTAGTGAAATTCGTCCGGTGAAGCATCTACGGTGAGAATAATAACATGTAATACAAATATCATTACAACAACAAAGACTAATATTAGTCTAGACATTTTATCAGCAAATTTAGTGAATTTAGAGTGAAAAAAGAATGAGGTAGAATCGAAAATGTGGTTTTGTATCATTGGATGTCTTCGTATTTATAGTGTAAAATAACCGTTATATTACCGTTGAAAATATAGCCATTTTATAGCCGTTATATTATTTAATTGTAGTTAAATGTTAAGAGTAGATTTGCAATGTAATGTCATCAAATAAGATGTAAAAATAGACAAACATATTAAATCATAGAAATATTAAAATGAAACAATTAAAGATTGATTAGATGCAGATCATACCATTACTATAAGGTGGCAGAGCCTCCTGTGTATAGAAATATGGTGTTATGTAGTTGGAAAGTTAATTATTATAAATCACATCACATTTCCATAAGGTGGCAACGCCTCCTGTATATAGTAATATGGCATTATATAGTTAGAAAGTTAATTATTTTAAATCATATCACATTACCATAAGGTGGAAAAGCCTCATGTATATAGTAATATGATGTTATGAAACAATAATAACAATAATTAAAGCTATAAAAAAATCACAAAAGTATTAGGGCACATTTATTATACCCGTGTTATGAACTTACTTGATGAAGGCGGAGAGTGATCGTGCTGATAACATGTTGTGAAAATCACTAACTTTGCACTAATTAAGAAAGTGGTAAGAAACTTGATATAGAAAATAAGATGAAGAGAATGTAGAAGAAGATACGGATGAGATAAAGTGAGAACGTGAGAATGAGATGTGTGTTTTCTTCATCCTCTTAGGGGGTATTTATAGGAGAATTAGGGGGTAATTACATAGTATTACCTAGGGTAAATGAATAGTAAAATAATTAATTATCACAAATCTAACTTATTGCTAATGAGCATTTCATTATTCATAGCAGGAATTGCTTTTTTGCAAGCTATATGACAGAGAATGAGTGTGAAAAAGTAGGGACATTTAAAAAAGAGAGTAATGGGTTCATTTTGAAAGATGTTGAAGTTAAAGGGGGTATTGTGAGAATTTAACAATACATTATTTACTATTTTGGGTAATTTTTAAATCTTGTCATTTTTGTTAGGGCGGACGAAAAAGTGAAATTGTGTCATTTTTACTGGGATGAATGAAGTATAATTATGGGTGGAGTTGGGTCGTACCCTAATAAAAAACTACCCTAATCCAGTAAAAAAACCTTACTTTCCAATTTAATTTTCCCATCTAAAGTTTCTTAGTTTGTAAGATATCTAGTTCGGCAAAAATATTACATGAGATTCATCGTTTTATTTTCGAAAAGACAATGATTTTTTTAAAAAAGAACCATTTAATAGAGGTTTGATAATATTAGGAAAATATTGTTGATATATATATGACCGAACTTGTACTAGTTAGTTAAAGATGAGCACCCGAAGTAATAACTTCGCTTATTCAGAGTATTCCATCGAATCCACAAACGTAGAGAACACCGGATCCTTACAAGCCAATTGATCGGGAAAACACTACTTGTCATGACATCCTCTTCTGGACCAAGATCTAAGATAAGAGAGCGCAAGAAACGGACCACGATCACATGATCGAAACCCTAAATAAAAAAGAAAACAATAGATAAGGTACATGACTTTTTACTCCCACAATAAATAGACAAGAACAATACTGACTTGAGCTTTATAACTTCCTCCCAGGTATATTGATAGGTACTCGAAGAGGTTGAGACTCTTCGGGAACTGATTCCAGGCACTATGATTACTCGAAAGAAATTCCCACATCAGTGACGCCGTCTGTGGAGAATTTTGTTTCTTTATGAATTTTAAAAGTCCTTGAAACAATCCGGAGCCTATCCGGAACTACCACCCGCATAAGACACACATAAAGGAAACATGCGATTCTAGGGAGTCAACGAGTGAAAAACTAGCACAACCACCCTAGAAAAACTCTCAGCAACGACATGTTCGCACATTTGTAAATTCACAAAATGGTATGCTCGCCCACTAAAGACAAACCACAACAAATGTACGCTCCCTGTTACAATTAGTTCTATGTGAGAAGTAACATATGATAATAAGCGATAGGATTACATAATTCATATACAGTCTAACATCATGTAGGTCGCATAGCCACAAATACATACACACTGAATAAATAATAGATGAATAAAGACTAGATTAGTAAATCTAGGAACAATCGTGCTATGATCAAAGGGTTAGATTGAAGAGTTACGTGAGAGACTTACAAAATAACAGGTAAAAACTCAAGTTACATACACACACAAATAGTTGAACATGGATATAGGAATAACGTGGCGAAAGGTTATCAATTTGAGGGTATCGACTCGCATGATCCATGACGACCCCTGGTTATGTGTACCTAACTAGCGATCATAATTCACAATGTAGCACAAGAAACTATCGACAAAAAAACACCCTAGTTGTAACACACAGGTTACCAGTTTCCCTAAGAACGTTAACACTAATTTTTTTAATAAAAAGTGAAGTGACAGTAATGTCGCCTGAATATACGACCCCTAAAGAAAAACGGAAAACATATAACATACACAACAAATTGCTTTATTAAATTGAAACTCAAATTTATACAAAAACTAAGGATTAAAGAAATATTCCTTGCTTAAATACAAAACTTCCACCAGGAAGAATTACAAATGCCTATATGTGACCTATAATATGAATATATAGCTACTTAAGTCTCTAGCTGTGATCGTTAGTAAGACCACAAAGTCCTCAAGAGGAGAAGTTGATCAGTTAAAATTTTCCCACCCCAACCAGGTTAAGCAAACTCATGAAAGAACTCCTCCTTCACGAATCCATCAGCGGAGTAGCCCATCTTGTTCCTCCGACTTAGCCACTGGAGTCTGAGCATCCCCTCGTGTTGGTTTCCTTCAACTCTCATACCCAAGGGCCTCCGAGGTGAATGTTCTACATCTTCCTCCACTTTGATGCTCAGTTTGGCAACCTTACCCGCAGATACTATCAAAAATATTAAAAAGAGATAGACATTAGATAATGTCAATTCTTGAAAACTTGAATAAATACCTCTAAGACTTAATTTTTTTTATAGCAAGCATGGAAATTTTCAGGATTTTCTTTAAGGAGTATAACCCAAACTTTCCCCATCACCAACTGGAGTAATCCCTCCAAATTGCACACATATGAAGATTTATCACATAAACGGTGAGACCTTCAACCCACATATGGGATAGTTACGATATCCCCACCACCATACCTAGTAAACCCATATATCCTGGTCACATTTCAAACCACTGTCACCTTAGGAATACCCTAATGAATGGTTCTTTACCTACACACACTCATTACACACCAAAATGCTTCTCCAAATATTTAACACAAAGAAAACAATGGAAAATACAAACAAAGAAACACTCTAGGAAAGCAGTTCATTTATAGGCGTACATACAGTCTTGATAAAACAAACCATCATTAATTATTTCCTTGGAAAGGACACGTCTTTCAATTTTCAAAAAACTGACTAAACACTAATAAAATACCCTTCGATCTTTGCTTCGCATGCCTCCAAACAAAAAATAACCCTTCTTATCCAACATTACACCTTCACAAGGCGAACAAACCATTCACATTTTCGTTCCATCAAAACCACTCATGCTCACCAATACGACACATGTAGATAAATTGCCCGCGGATTCGCATAATACATGAGATACCCACACATCGTGGTAAAAATATGAAGATTATCCACGGCTTCAAACATGGCTGGAAAATCACCGGTCCAACGACACAAACGGAGGATCATCCTAACTTTTCACTGCAACACCCAAACCCCACACCCATTAATAACCGCATAACCCTCCTCCAAAACCAAGAAATCTAAGCAAAATGACACATTACTCTTTAGAACAATGAACAAATTATAAAAAAAACACCCTTTTTGCCCACGGGTTACCATTATTCCATCTACAGTTACTAGTATGAAGATCTTAATACAACACCTATGCCACTTTGCATTATTAAAGTAACCATTTACCTAAAATAATATAACTGTAGATATTATCACCGTTCAATGATAAATCAAAATAAAAAACATACATCTTTATCAATACACAACTTTGTGAAAATAATTCAATACCGTGCTATTAAAATACTTTCCATTCAAAAGATGACTTTATTAAGAAAAAAATACAATACACTCCTAATAAAGCAAACTTTTTACATCACTAAGAAAAATGCTCAGCCAACCCATCCACCAATACGATTGCTAGATGTGCTAGCCTTTCTAGAACCACATCGATGAGGAAGCTTATATACCAAAGTCTTCCCCTCGTTATCCTCGTCTTGTAAAATCTCCCCAAAATTTCAAAGCATGTGTAGATATACCTTGTTGCTTGTATCCCCAACGACTTCCATTCACCTCATGTGCTTCACGTAGTAGGACTAACGATAAAAAATTAACCCACAATTTGAAAGCTCCAACCGCATACTTAAAAAATATACATAGTATATATAAGTTTCTAAGCTTTGTTGCAAATCCTCAACCATTTTATCCAAATGGTGACAACGAGCTATCACCACTCCATTATATTCCCTGGCTCTTATGGATAGATCCTTAACAATCTCTTCACATGGATTCACATTTACGTCATGTTATCTTCAAGCAATGACTCAAGAGTACAATATCGTTCTTCTAGTTGAGAACAACGGGATTCTTGACAATCGATTCTCCTCACTATATCCTTATACTCTGTAAATATATAAACATTATTGATGTGTGGTATTCTTTCCAGACTACCATAATATGTGGAATTAGTGCAATGCTCCATGCTAGCTTTATGACACATGCAGAAAAACGATCCCGGGAAAGTCCCCAGGATCTAACTCAATGCCAAGTTAGTATATGATCAATCTACGAATAGTATCTGGGAAAATACCATTACCTTTGTAATTTTTAGATCATCCATTTATAGCTGAGGTTCTCGTAATCTTTGATGATTACGGACCAGGAACCTAGATCGTGGTCTTAGTGGCATGATCGTGGGCGAGAGTCATATTACATTCTAGGTTCGCTTAGAGAAACTCGCCAAAGGCTAGGTGCTATTCTTGCTTTGGGCTTAGCGAGGTTCTCTCTTTTCTTTGGAAAACTGTCCTTCACCCGGTTCACTAGGCTTGCTATATTACCAATATTGTGAACTTCATATGATTAGGGGAGGTGTATACCTTAAGCCCCTCAGCCAAGAGATGTCGTAATTCAATTTGAAACGTAGGAAAAGGCAAACAATCATGGTAACATGGTTATTGGGTGTATCTTTGATGAAGTTATAGTAAAATATTGGGCAACAAAGTATGTATTGGCTGCTTGGATAAAAATGAGAAAGTATAATTTCATTTTAAAATTAGCTCTTTCTGGGAGGTCGTTGTTAGTGGACCAAGAATGTAGGGTAATTTTCAAAGATAAAAGTGGTTCAAAATTTAACTAATTAGTAGTGTTCTAGCCGTTATCTATCTGATCATATGTTTTTAGATGTCTTGTTAAAAATATGTCGTGTTGCAATAGTATTCTTACGTTAAATGATTTAGTTATGCTAAGAAAGTATGATCATTCTTGTTTATCTCTATGTGAGATTATGATTCCCCTTACCAGGGATGTCATGATGAGGCCACCGCCTGATATGTTTAGTGTATATTAATGTCAGTTGCACTATGGTTTGTCACTCCCTATACCATATTATTTTATGAGCCTTTTGGAGGCTTATGGTGCTGCTCTTGCTCATATACATCCTTAGGGAGTAGCCATACCGAATGGTTTTGTACTTTTGCATCGGGAAATTTCCATTGATTTTGGTGTGCCAGTGTTTAGTTCTTACTATAGGTTATACGAAATGGATGTGGGTGTGTCTTTGGTATCTTTCAATGCAGTTATTGAAAGTATTGAAATTGTGAGGATCTCATGAAGATTATGGAGATCAGGAAGATAAATTCCTATATGTGAGATATTCTAACCAATGAGCAATGCCATTGTGGAATTAGAGCACTGAACTGAATTAAGGATTAATGTGGAAAAAGCTAGAGTTCTAGAGGGAAATGTGAGGTAACGTTGTAGAGATAAAGCACCCTATTGATTCACAAGGTATTTATCTATTTAAAGTTTCTCAATTCACACTTATGCCGTTTAATTGAATGTTTATTTGTTTTGCAGTCGCAAGGTTTTGTGTCTTAACAAAATTGTTATCTCATCATTAAGATGCAATCACATCTGTTATTTGTTATTAAGCCGAGTATTTGAGGGAAATCATGGAGGTACTAAGCGTAAGATTGATGTAGAAGAGAAATCTGACAAGGGTCCTCCGAAGTTGATGAAAATACAGGAGAGCGTGACTGTTTCAACTGTCAAGACTTCCTATGGTTTATCTATGGTTGATGGTTCTATAAGGGAGGTATTTTGGTTTCCAAAATACCTATTTTAGCATTTTAATCCTATGTTGTTAACTTTAGTGTGATGGTATAGGTTGGTGAGGTGCTAACCAGGGCCACTCAACTTGCTGTTGAGTGTGCCAACGAAGTGAAGAAACTGAAAAAGGCGATTGGGATCTATATATTCCCAGAGGGCATCATTCGACAATGGATCAAGAGATGAGATGGATTGGTTGCATGCCATTTCTAAGGAGAAGGATGGAACTATTGTATCACTACATGAGGACCTTAGGGCTCTAAAAGAGGGTGTCTTTCTTGTTCAGGTTATCCCTTTATACTTGTTAACAAACTTATGGATACTCGATATTTTCACCATTTATTTAGAGATATGCATGTTAAAATGGTTGAGGTTGGGCGACTCGAGGCTTTGTGAACAAAACCCTGAGTTAGAGGTCATTGGTTTGAGTGAGGTGCCTGTTTTAAAAGAGGCATTAGAAAGATCCAGGGCTATTGCTAATGATGGGTTTCTCCAAATTTTGCGGGTTGGGGGTGAAATATTTTAAATAATTTGGGTACTAAAGGAAATGGGTACACTTCCTAATATAGTAGAGTTGGATGGATGCAATATTTATCGAAATACGATTTTTTATACTCTTTGCAGGGTTAATGGCGCACTATAGGGTGAGACTGCTACCAAATCTATTGGGGATGAACTACAGAGTGTTGGTTTTACTGATAAGGCTATTGAAGAGGGTGAACTTGGTTATTCTAAGGTAGGGTAGACTGTTACCCTTGGTTTTGGTTAGATTTTTTTAAATTTAACCTCATTGAATCTATATTATTGATTTTGTTTGGATCTATCCTTATTTTAGTGTTTATGGTATATAGGTAGGGGAACCATTTGTGCAGAACTTTGTGGCTCGTGTTTAACCTAAAGCCTTAGTTTATACACTTGGTTACCTCGAATGGATCTTAAGAATGTTCCTTGCGTGGATGAATCTTATACTGATTTGACTAATGAGATTACCCTATGTATGTTGGATCTGGACCGAGTTTATGGAGTTCTTAACGGCTCATGGATATCTACTAAGATGAGTGGTAAAAGTGCTTAATAAGGAAATGTCGGGAAAGTGATCGATTGTAAGATATATTGTCGAAGCAGACTGATTATCGTG
>JAULKK010000011.1:8864792-8875468 GCA_032355705.1 Rubia peregrina | reverse complement strand
AAACTTTATGACTACTACATATATTATAATAAAACTTTAATATTGCAACTTAAACCTTTTACCTTTTATTATTGTAATTAAACCCCGTCTTTCCATGAAGTTATGGAAAGACGATCTTCCCCAAGACTTTACCTTATTATAATTTGGAAAACTAATAAATAATAATTAATAATAATTTTAAAACGTTTTAAAATATATTATAATAAAACGAATTTTATAATTTAACATGCCAAATTACCATATTCTCCAAACTATCCACACAGGTCACAGCTTTGAAAACAGCTCCCTCTAGAATTTTGCTGACGTGTATCATATAAACGATAGTGCCAAATTTATTTTGGGCACAAATTACGAAAAAAAGCCATGAAAATCATCATCTGTTATGAAAATTAATTGCTTTACTTAGAAAAGTCGGACCAAAATCCGTCATGTATGTTCGCACCTGCTCGCCTCCATCTTCATCCTCTTCCTCTGCAATTATAAGAGCTGCTAGGGTTCGCCTCGCGTCCTCACTTTCACCTCCATCGTTTTCTCCTTCTTCCAGAACATTCCCCCCGTTTCCCGCCGGCCGTCTATTTTGAGCTGCTCCGCCGCCGGTGCTCGATCGCTCCGCTGCTCATTTCCTCGCTGGAGTCACGGTGTTGACTGGAGATCGCCGGTTAGTCTTCGAGCTCAGATCAGAGCGGCGGCTCCCTTCATCGAACGATTCGACCGGAAGATTGCAACCATGGGTATGATCTCTTGATTTTGAGCTAATTTGAATGTGATTACGTTTGATTGAACTTTTTTCGTTGTGAGAGTATGATTATAATTCTGTTTTTGAAATTAGAGATACTCAGCGGTCAGCGCAGCAGCTGAAATGCTTATTTATTTGTTTTCACGGTTTTTGAAGAACATTTTTCATGTTAATATCGTCAGACGTGGCTTAGAGCGTTTGACTTTGGATAATTTGAGTATCATAATGTTTGATAGTTTGTTCTGTTGCTGTAAAAGCATGATTATGATTTTGTTTTTCAAATCTGCGATACTCACGGAGCAGCTTGAAATGCTCTTTGTCAGTTCACATTTCTGTTTCTGACTGTCATTAGAAAACGTTTTTCATGATGACATTGTTAGTCATGTGCAAGTTCAACTAAACCAGTATGAAATGAAAATATGTATTACGATGAATCACACCATGTAACAAATGAATAGTGTTAGTAAATGTTAAATTAAGCAGATTAGGCAGATCGGAAGTAATATACATGTTTTCATTTGAGTGATTGAGAACAAATTGGTAAAAAAAGGTTTCTGGTGCTTGGAGCCTTCATTCATACCTGTACTGATTTTCTTATCTTGCATTGTAATATTTATGCTGTTACAAACGCATGCTTATGCATTTTTTTTTGTTTCAGCTGCTGAAAAGCCTTTCAAGGAAATATTGACCAGTCTTCCCAAACTTGAAGGTGGTGAGTTCGGAAAGTTCTACAGTCTTCCCGCTCTGAACGATCCTAGAATTGGTATGTGTTCGTGCTTCTTGTTTATTTAATGAATAACAATTTTTTTTGTTGAGCTACATTCTTTTGTTATATTTTCTTAGCCAAACTTCTTTGTTTTTTTGTTAATTTTCCATGTGTAATTTCCTTGGCATGTGTTCCATTTGTTTGCTACCAAGCAATCTGATATTTTTTTTCTGTAGAATATAGACTATACCACTAGTATTTAAGGCCATTCATGAATTTTGATATTACCATAAGGCATAAACTCTTCATTCTACTAATGTTTGCTGCTGTTTGGTCCAGAAAAACTTCCGTACTCTATAAAGATATTGCTGGAATCGGCTATACGTAATTGTGACAATTTTCAAGTTACTGAGAAGGATGTGGAGAAGATCATAGATTGGGAGAATAGTTCACCGAAGCAAGTTGAGATTCCTTTCAAGCCTGCCCGTGTTCTGCTACAGGTTGGTGGCATTAATTTGGCAACTTGTATCTTGCCAGTGTTTATTTAGTATTTATAATATTTTTCTGATAAGTTGTCCCCATTTTAGGATTTTACTGGTGTTCCAGCTGTGGTTGATCTTGCTGCTATGCGGGATGCCATGAAAGATCTTGGCAGCGATCCAGATAGAATTAACCCCTTGGTATGTGAATCTTATATTCTCTTCATAATCTATGTATGGCACGTTTTTGTCTGATAAGATACTAATACTTGGTGTATTTGATTCCTATGAATATCTGAAGCAGAACTTTTCATTTGCAATTATATTGTTGGCTCTAAATGGTCAAGGTTTAAAAAGGAGTAGAGGCCATGTTGTGGCATTCTCTTAATATGTGTATGGATCTTACTAATTGGCTTGAATATGGTTGATCTGTGATGTTAATTGCTTCCTTTAGCTCCTCTTTTTCCTCTTTCTCGACTTACCCATTTTTTTATTATTAATTAACAAACCTGCCATCATAAGATATGCACTTCATTAACTATTTTCTTTTGGAACTGGTTTTGGGAGGCATTATGAACTTTTTTTTGGCAAACAATTTTTTGCTGGCTCTTATTTTTCTTGTATCTAATCCAATAAATTTTCAGGTTCCTGTGGACCTTGTTATTGATCACTCAGTTCAGGTTGATGTGGCAAGACAGGAGAATGCTGTGCAGGCAAATATGGAACTTGAATTTCAAAGAAATAATGAGAGATTTGCCTTCCTTAAGTGGGGATCCACTGCCTTCCGCAATATGCTAGTTGTTCCTCCTGGTTCTGGTATTGTCCATCAGGTAGAAGTTTGGCATAGTGCACGAATAATTTGCTCTGGACTATTTACACTGTAATACTAATATTGTGCTAATTTATGCCTGTTCCTGTGCCCAAGTTATATGGCTTAGCTTTTTTCCTCAGAGTTATATTTTGCACTACTTTGGAATTTTGGGCCTCTTATTATCAGTTGGTTGATGTATTACTTGTTAACTTGGCCTTATATATTTGTTGACATTATAGACATTATAGACATTGTTTCCTTATCTAGTTGCAGTATCTATGCATTCCATCTTGTTGAAAAACTATTCTGTTTTGCTACATTTGCTATTGAAACACTGCAGGTAAATTTGGAGTACCTTGGTAGGGTTGTTTTCAACACTGATGGTATTCTTTATCCGGATAGCGTTGTGGGAACTGATTCTCACACAACAATGATTGACGGGCTAGGAGTTGCTGGATGGGGAGTTGGAGGAATTGAAGCTGAGGCTGCTATGCTTGGCCAGGTAGATAAAGTCATTGTCCTTTCAAAAGCTACTGAGATAGTTAAGATGTCAATTGTCTGCTGTTCTTGAGCTTAGTTCTATTCTTTGCACCTCGTTTCTTGTCTGAGATTGGTTGTCTTTATTTTGATAGTATGGGTTTCAACAACACATGGTCGGGAAGTTGATCCATACAATCGATTTAACTTAGTTGGATAAAGTTTTAACATTACTCCTGGATTCTCATACTGGTGGTGGAGCCAGGATTTTCATATTTTGTGAATGCGACAACTCGACTAGTAATTCATAGTGCTGCGAATAAAATATTGAGCTAATTAGTTATTATTTTAAATCCACATTCTTATTACACAAACAATGAAAATTATGATACATACCACATATATGCATGTATTTCCACAATTCATAACTTAATTATTCCATAATTTAGTATAGATAATTCAAAATGTGAGATTTTAGATTTGAATTCACATTTAAATTTTCTAATGCTTAAATTTTCAATTCACATCAGCGGTTCTCAGTTTATTACGCGGACTAAGTTTTTTATAATCTGGGATAAATATTCAGTCACATAAGCTCTTTCATGTATGTTCAGGATGCAGCTCCTACCAATTCCCTCATTTATTTGATGGTTTATTTTTATCCCTTTATAAATCAATTCCGTATTTGTTTTGACACGCCACTGCATTATTTGACTAAGAACTTTTAGAAAGAAACAAAAAAAACACAGCCACATCATCATCTTTATCATTGAAAAACCCGCAACTCTCCACTGCTCTGCCATGGAAACACCAAATCCACAATTAAACCTACTAATTTTTCAAATTTTGGGTATAGTTGTACCCCCACCGTCCCACATCTTATGTATCTTTCTTAAGTCCCGTTCTTTGAGGTCTCATGACTGGTTAGTATTTTCTGCTAGCTCTACTGTGAAACTGGAGAGGATTTTGGTATTTTTTCGGCATTATGTTGCTTTTGGTAAATATATCTCTGGAAGGTGTTTGGTCTTATCTTTATATAATTGTCTGTCTCTGTGGTGGCTGCTGGATCTAATCTAATTTCGTTTCGAGGCATGACCTGGTACTTTATCTAATCTCTTACTGGTAATATGACAGCCTATGAGCATGGTTTTACCTGGTGTTGTTGGATTCAAATTGTCTGAGAAGTTGCGCAATGGTGTCACTGCTACTGATTTGGTTTTGACAGTGACCCAAATGTTAAGGAAGCATGGAGTTGTTGGGAAGTTTGTCGAGTTCTATGGTAAGTTTAACACCTAATGATCTTTATAACAATATTCTCTGTGAAAGTTATGCTTATGAGAGAGATGTGCTTAGGTCCTGGCATGGCTGAATTATCACTGGCTGATCGGGCAACTATTGCTAATATGTCTCCGGAGTATGGAGCAACCATGGGTTTCTTCCCTGTTGATCATGTGACCCTGCAGTACCTTAAGTTGACTGGAAGAAGTGATGATACGGTATGTTCTTGGTTTCACTTGGACTGTCTTTTTTCTAAAAGAATTTTGTAACACTTGCTTTATAAGAACATCAGGTGGCCATGATTGAAGGATATTTGCGCGCAAACAAGATGTTTGTTGATTACAGCGAGGTAGATCTCTCTCTCTTCTCTCCCTCTCTCTCTCTCATACACCCACAAAACATGCATTATTCATGCCTAATTAAAGCATGGAAAGTTGGAAACTGACATTGTTTTTTGTGTTCATCAGCCTCAAACAGAGAGAGCATATTCATCGTATCTGGAACTAAACCTTTCTGATGTTGAACCCTGTGTTTCAGGACCAAAAAGGTATCATGTTCTTCGGGGTTATTCATTGTTTTGTTCTGGACGTGTGTGGTGTGGGTATGTGATTATGTTCTTGCTTTTGTAGGCCACATGACCGAGTTCCTTTGAAAGTGATGAAGGATGATTGGCATTCATGTCTTGATAATAAGATGGGATTTAAGGTAATGTAGTATCAATCCACTGAATATAGGATGTTGTTCATCTTTTCATTTTCTAATGTGAAGTTATAGCTGCAGCCAGTAACCATTAAAGGTAAAATAGAAGATCATGGTCGAAAGGAAGGGGTCATAAATTTTTTCCCTCATTCCTAATTCTAAATAAGGAATTGTACTAATGGATGACCATGTGAACTGTTGACACTATCACCACACATGAAATATTGGATCTAGTCTCAAAGGCGATTAATAGAGTTTATTGTTGACTTTGGAACTTCTGATCTTCAGGGGTTTGGTATTCCGAAAGAAGAGCAAAGCAAAGTTGTGAAGTTCTCTCATAATGGTGAGCCTGCTGAGCTCAAGCACGGAAGTGTTGTTATTGCTGCTATCACTAGCTGTACAAACACATCCAATCCAAGTGTCATGCTGGGTGCTGGTCTAGTTGCGAAGAAGGCATCTGAGTTTGGCTTGGAGGTTAGTAGCCTGAAAAGAAATGAACACTTGCACTTCTTAAGTGTATATCTACCCTATTCATAGCCTTTTTCATTGAATGTCTTTCTGCCCCATATAGCTAAATACTTGCTGTTCATAGCACCTTGCTTTGCCTTCTCTTCTCTTTTTTCATGGTTGGGTGGGATGGGGCTGTTGTGTGCGAGGTGGGTGTTTGTGACAGTTGGAAGTCTATCTATCAGAAACAGTTACATCTATATTTGGCATTAACTTTTGCCGCTGTCCTTGTTGTCAACGTGGTGTAGGTCAAACCATGGGTTAAAACTAGTCTTGCTCCAGGTTCAGGAGTTGTCACCCAATATTTGCAGCGAAGGTAGTACTTAAATTGAAAATTGCTTCTGTATTTGCTAATTGCTTGAGTATGTGCTATCTGGCCACGGCTAAGTTAAATTCTTATCCTTGGTTGTAGTGGCTTGCAAAAGTATTTGAATCAGCAAGGGTTCAACATTGTTGGTTATGGGTGCACAACATGCATTGGTAATTCTGGGGATCTTCATGAATCAGTGGCTGCCGCTATCTCAGAAAACGGTAATGAAGTTAACTATACCTTTATCATTCGGCATATTTTTTCATAATGTACTACCATTCACTTCAAATGTGCTTTAGCTGATGTCTTTTGTATCGTATTTTGAAGAACAACTAGTTAAGTTCATCTTTGACAGACGGAAACTGACATCCTAGACACCTTAGTGGGAAGCAAAGCTGTATAATATTCATCCGTGTTACTTCCGAGGGACCTCAACTAAATTCTGAATTTATTTATATTAACAAATACTTCGTACAGATTGTTTTGAGTTTTTTACAGTATCATCTCCGGTTATGTGCACTAGACAATCAATTATACTACACATGTTTTCTACTCACTACTAGAGTACTAGTAAATATTTTGTGTAGAATACTATCATCATAGATTTTTCAACTTGTTATTTGATTTTTTCTGAATCTTTTTGCAGACCTTGTTGCTGCAGCTGTCCTTTCTGGTAATCGTAACTTTGAAGGTCGTGTTCATCCACTGACAAGGGCTAATTACCTTGCTTCACCTCCACTGGTCGTTGCATATGCACTAGCTGGAACGGTATGATTTATATTTTTCATCCCTTTTATTCACTTATCCTTTGTGAAAAGGGTGACATCACTAGTGGTGAAGGCAGCATATTTAATACACTTTGAGTGAGCAACTATCATGTGAAAATGTAGGAGTGGTTTTGGTGTCCGTGTCCATTGAGAAATACATATTGGTTAAAATCGTTTTATGTAAATCATATCTTAAAATTAGATCACATTATCACCTCAAAATATCACTCTCTCCCTGAAAAGTATACTTTTGTGGCTTTTTGCACGACTAAGAAGTCTAAGATAATTTTTTTTCTTAGTGATGGGGATACCTTTGCGTTCCATGTATTTCAGGTGGATATTGACTTCGAGAAGGACCCAATTGGAATAGGAAAAGATGGAAATAGTGTCTACTTCAGAGATATCTGGCCTACCAGTGAAGAAATTGCCGAGGTTGGAGCACTATGAGTATAATCGTACTGGTTTGATATAAACTGCCAGCTTCTGGTGTGAACATTGCTTAATCAGTTCTATAATATTACAGGTGGTTCAGTCCAGTGTTCTCCCTGACATGTTCAAGAGCACCTATAAAGCCATTACACAAGGCAACCCAATTTGGAACAAACTTTCAGTTCCTTCAACCAATCTTTATGTATGGGATTCAAGCTCTACCTATATCCATCAACCTCCATACTTCCAGAACATGAGCATGGACCCACCAGGTTCACATGGAGTAAAGGATGCATACTGCTTACTGAATTTTGGTGACAGTATCACCACCGACCATATATCTCCAGCTGGAAGCATCCACAAGGACAGCCCTGCTGCAAAGTATCTGTTGGAGCGGGGAGTTGACCGCAAAGACTTCAATTCCTACGGAAGCCGCCGTGGTAACGATGAAATTATGACACGGGGAACCTTTGCTAATATCAGACTTCTCAACAAGTTCATAGGCAAACAGGCCCCTCTGACTATTCACATCCCGACAGGGGATAAGCTTTCCGTTTATGATGCTGCTATGGTGAGTTTTAGTTATCATAGAGTAGCAGTAGTCATGGTTTGATGTTTACCGTTTCTTTACTAATGTGCTGGATTTTTTTTACTTATCCTCAGAGATACAAGAGTGCTGGCCAGGACACCATTATCCTTGCAGGTGCAGAATACGGAAGTGGTAGCTCTCGTGATTGGGCTGCAAAGGGCCCAATGCTACAGGTAAGACAGCAGCTACTCTGTAATCATGCAAAAAAGTTTGGCATTGCGGCCTTTCGTCATTTCATATGCTTACGACTAACGAGATTGTGCTTCTGAACTAGGGAGTAAAAGCAGTGATTGCCAAGAGTTTCGAGAGAATCCACCGTAGTAATCTCGTGGGAATGGGCATTATTCCACTTTGCTTTAAATCAGGTGAGGATGCGGATACGTTGGGTCTGACCGGTTATGAACGTTACAGTATAGACCTTCCAGACAAAGTCAGCGACATTAAGCCCGGGCAAGACATAACAGTGACCACTGATGACGGGAAGTCTTTCACGTGTGTGCTCCGTTTTGACACCCAGGTATGTATAGCTCGATTTAGCTTTTTGCGTCCTTGTTGAGAATTGAGAGGCGATTTGCAACCGACTATTTTCGTCGGCAATATGCAGGTGGAACTAACGTATTTTGATCACGGTGGCATCCTTCAATACGTTATTCGGAACTTGACCAAGTAGTTCAAAGATTCTGGAGACTTGTTCTGCTAAACTTGTGCGTGGCTACGGTACAACAGCTCTCTTGAGATCAAAGGCATATTCTGATTTCTTTTTTGTATCTTACAACTTTATTTCTTTTTTCGCAATAAAGCATTTTGTTGAGATTGACAAGTTTGAAGATTTAGCGGTCATTTGAGTATTCCAAGTGATTTGGCACTTGAGAAGTTGTACTATTAAAACCTTATTTGTGACTAATTTGCATCATTAGAGATAATTTTGCATTACTTATTTGTGGACTCGTGTGCTGTGAATTTTAATTGGCTCGTTTTGATGCTAACTGGCGACAAGGTTTATACTCATTACTTTTGTTGCTTTTACTTTCCGTGTGCATAAAGAAGGCAATTCTGCCTAATCTTACGCCCTCCTGTCTCTAAATATTGACACATTTTTCTTTTTTATTTGTCTTTTAATATTGACAAATTCTTTTTTGGTTAAATTAATATTGTTTTTATTCACTCAATTTATTTTTTTACTCTCCCAATATAATCTTTTTCACTCATGTTACTTTTAAAAAAAGTGCCCCTTTGCTAAGTGTCTATATTTAAGGGCCTAGAGGGAGTACATTTTTTCTTAAGAAAAGCCTAATCTTACACTGAAAATTTACCTCTCACGTCATGGTGCACGAACAAGACAATAATGTATTAGTATTCTTAATTTCCAAATACATTAGTATCCGTATCGTAGTGGAATTAAGGAACACTTCTTAAGAGTTATATTATGAGTTTTAATAAAAACTAGGTAAGAATTCATTGTGAACAATGAACCTCCTTAAATAAAAATTTCTTAGGTACTTCTTTTTCATTTTAAATTATAATTAATTAAAAATACGGAACAAATCATGTTAAGTGTGAAACATTAATTGGTAGACACTTATTCACTTAATAAATAAAGAGGTATCAACTTCTTAATTAAAGGACAACTCCTTATTAAGGAGTGATTCTTAAAACTCGACAATAATGCTCGTTAAATAGGGAGTGCTCCTCAGTATGAAAAGCTGGGTTAAAAAACAAATGCTCTTAGATGCCTAATGGAGTAGAACATCCATGCAAAGACAACTTCATTATTATATTCATTAATTTTCTTTCAAATGATCTCTATACTCCCCTTTATTTTGCACTTCATCATTAGCGTCATTAGATTTCCAATTTTTTAAACATAGATCCTTTACAAACATGACAGTTTCATCACACCTGATGTTATTTTTTCTTATTATTATCATTATTGATTTATTGTACGTGGGGTGTGGGCCAATAAATCAATTATTTTTTAATAATAAAACAAATTAGAACATTAATGAATGAATGAGTGAATTATATGACACGTGCTAATTGCTATCATCTGATTTTATCTCTCAACTGATTTCACCCAGACACCACATAAAATAAACTCTCACACACAATTTTCTTATATCTATCTATGGTTCCACATAGTTATTCCTTTGTTTATAGAATCCATCAAACTGCGAAACTCTCCCGCCAACTTAGTGTCAAGGCCATTCCTCGTCAACGACGGGAAGTAAAGAAAATAAGTGGTCCAAAATACAAACCCAAGAGTCAACGACACCGACACGAACGCCGGAAAATCCAACCGTCCTTTCAAACGTCTCTTGATGCCCACCTCTAAAGCAACAGAGACCCATGCAAGACAAAATACGCTGTCGTTTTCCAACTGGAATTCGCACGCGTTATATAGTAGAACGAAAGCTCGTGAACTAAACCATACACCAGAAAAGACGCCAAAACAACCGCCTCACCAGCTTGCACACCACCAGCCCCAACATATTTATTATAACGAGGTTCCATCTCTGACCCCAGAAGTCCTGGAGCGATGTTGATAAGTAGGGCTCATCGAACGTCGGTTCGAGCTCCATCCCAAGAAATACACGACGAGAAATTTCTTAGTTCGATGGTGCTACAGTAATTTGGGCCGGATGGAACTGGTGAAGTCGCATGCGACATCACGGTTTTTAAGTTTTTTAAAATTTAAAATAGAGGACACATTTGGCAAAGAGCTCGTCTCTTGAAAGACGTTATTTCCATAAGCCATGAAAAGACCAAGATTTAAAGGGTAAATTAGAAGAAATTAAATAAAATTTTGGGTTGCATGAATCGGGTTATAATCTTTATAACTACTACATGTTGCACAATAAAATTTTAATATTGCAACTAAGACCTTTTAC
>JAULKK010000011.1:8814033-8824982 GCA_032355705.1 Rubia peregrina | reverse complement strand
TTACTCTTTTTCTTAGTTTGTTGCATGATTAGCATAGTTACTTGACTTTGCTAGTTTTGTTGTTTTTACTTTCATAAATTAGGAAACCAACCAATCAAACCCCCCCTTTTATTTCTTTTATATATCTATGTGTGTATATATATATATATCTAGGCTTATATTCACCATTGCATGCTTAGACGTTTGGAAATATCCCTCTTCTCTGTGGACGACCCTGACTTCCCAACTATCTACTTAGTTGTATTTAGTAAGAAAAAAAGGCTTAAAAGTTACATCTTTGAGAGGTACGGTGACGACCTCCCAGAGCCTTAGATTCCTTGCCAACTCTCTGAATTCTAAATCAAAATTCCTACCATCTTGCAGAAAGTCAATTACTCCGGAGAACTAAATTTTTTTCCACTGAACTTAAAGGAACAATCAAAGGAATCGAACTCTTGAAATAATGACAACCCTCCACATAATGACAATTGCTCAAGTTATAAAGTACTATGGATTGACCTATTCATTTCCCAATGCAAAATTTTAGAAACAAATGTACATGATAAAACTGATAAAAAATAAAATCCTTAATTATTCATTCAAATAAATATGATACATCTTAAATAAAATTCTTGGAGCTCAGAAATTAAAAATAATTTGATAATCTAGAACCTCAGAGGTATGAGTACATCTATGTTTAGGCTTAAGAAATTAAGCCAGGTTCACTCAGTTGAACTACTTTGCATAACTGAACCAATGCACAAAAAAAGAAGAATCTAACAAATATAGGCTAATGCTAAATTTCAATTTTTGTATGCTCCCTTTATCCAAAAATATATGGCTAGTGTGGAACTAAAACTTACAAATTTTCCTTGAAAAAGGATAATAATCAGGTTTTAGCAGTAAGTATTCACTCTAATAAATTAAATTCTTCTATGTACGCTGTCTTCATATATTGTCTGAGAACTAAGAGCAGAATGTAGATTGCTACAAGCTTATTTAGATTTAGTGCTAGTTCAAGACAATATATATAGGAGATTTTAACTTAAAGGCTTCCATTAATGAATACAAAGGCCCATCTAATCCTATAGAGCTAGCATTTACGACTTTAATAACTACGTTCTTAATAAAGCACTACAACACATAAACATGGTAGGAACACTTTGTTAAACGATGGATTGCATAATCCTACCTCCCCAAGGCTAGATAGGGGGTTGTGCAATCAAGAATTGGTTAGTAAATACCCCACTAATTTAAATTGGGATGGGATGGGATTTCTAAAGCTTGTGGTATTGGGATAGTTATCAGAAACCAGCACAAAGACTTAATCAAATCCAGAACAATTAGAACAGTCACTTCATCTATCCTACATGCTGAAATCAAAGAAATTAATAGGGTTATAGAATTTGGGATAAGCATTCAATTCAATAATTTCTCAATAGAAACTGATTTCCTAAATGCCATTGGTTTCGGTCATAACATAATACTAACATCTGTCTGCTCCAAAATCAAACATTTTCAATAACTTACACTGTAAAATTGTTGAGAAACATGAAAAACAAAAGATTTCAGATGATCTTGTTACATATAACTTCAGACTTTCATTTAAATCTTTCTCCTCACAAAACTACACAGATTAAAACTCCATAAACAACATCAACACTTGATATGTAAAAATCATCAACATCTGCAACAAATTCGATTGATTCATCAACCAATTAAGAAAAATTAGTAAACAAAACCAAACACACACTCATCGCTTTGAACCATACCTTTCCTAGAACATTGAGAACACGACATCATCAGCTGAATTCCATCAATCTACATCTAAACAAAATAGTAAGAAGCTTGCATATTTCAAGAAATATATACACACAATCATTCAAACCTTGTACATTGAAAACAATGCACACGAGAGAATCATGAACACAGTAAGATTGCACGCTCATCCCCACCAAATTCAACGCCGCAAAAAAGAGAGTAACATATAGAAGTTAGAATCACGTAAAAATGCAGCAACCTAGTCAACACACACTAAAAGTGTAACAAATAATGAAAAGAAAGAACTATTCAAACATCAATCAGCTTCGGAACATTTCTCGGACGCTTTCTTGGTCTCGAAGCTCGAGTTCCGGTCATGGAGTATATGTCCTCCTCGATTTCATCCTTCTTTAGAGTGATCCAAATCTTTTTCTTATCCTCCGCAGGCTTCTTCCACCTGTCGGACCCTCCACTGCCTTCTTCCGCTGCTCTTCTCGGCCGAGTAGATTCCTGGTTTCTATTAATCGTATCACCTTCACTACCGCCATTATTCTGGAACGTCTCCTCATCATTCATTTTCGGCACCGGCTCTTCCACTTGGTCGCCAGTGATAGGGACAGTGGAATGAGGTTTGGGAAGGTGGGTGATGCGGATCCATTGGAGCTCCCTGGGAAAATTGTGGAGTGGCTGGTGGCACTTCATCTTGTTGGTTCTAGATGCCATTAGCATTGCAGAAGTAGAGTTTTTATATAATCAAGAAGAAGGCAACACACAGTAGAGTGTGAGACTGTGTGTTGAGAAAATTGGGTTTTTTTCTTCGGAATCTGGGTACGTGCTGGAGGTTATGGTTATGGAGAATGAATGAAAGCGAAGAGTGTATATATATGATATAATATTAAAATGGAGTGATGGAAGAGTAGTAAATTAAGGGGGTTCAATTTGTCTTTACTTCACTTGTATATATCCCATTTTTATTTAGATGAATGAGAAGGGAAGATAGGGAAAGAATGAATTTGTCTTGATGTCACTTGATTTTATCATATTTTTGTTTTCATTTAGATCTTAAGTGGGTTGATCTATCTAGAAAGTTTTATTTTATTTTATTTTTTGCTATAGTATTACAATTCTTATATCGTATATCTGGGGTACCATGAATATACATTATGAATGGTTAGAATGTGCATTTAAAAAAAATTATTTGTGCATTCATTTATATACAAGTAGTAATCACATTTAAATTATAATAATGCACAATCTCACATAAGAGAATGCACATTATTACAATTTCAAATACACAAGATATTCCGGGGGTACGATACTCATGGTACCCAGGGAATCCATTTAATTTACCATGTCTAATCTAAAAAATATATTTTTTTCAAAGTGAAAGGAAGAGAGTTCTAGAGAGGACATAGATCAATTTTCGAGTATGATAATTACAATGACTACTTTTTGTCAGCATTTACCAAAGTGTTTAAAAGATATGTAAAGTATAGGTAGTGCAAAAATGGATAAATGAATATTAAAATACAAAATATTATCAAAAGATAAGATCAGTGTGTAGTTGGGTAACCGACTGATCGACGAATTAAATGAGATATAATTTTGAACGAAATTTGTATATCAGAAGTCCATCAATATCACAATTTAGGAAATACTCAATTAATTAATTTTGTTACACCACACTTTTAATCTCGACCTATTGAATGAATGGATAAATACAAGAATTGATTGATCTGTTTATAAATAGAGAAATGTCATTGTACTCAAACTTGTGTATTTGTTCTTTTAGTACCACCTAAGTAAAAGTAAGATTTCTTTCACCAAATTCACATAAAATTCACATTCTTAATGCCAATTTATTAAAAGTATAAGTAATTAAAAGTAGGATTATTTGAGAACTCACATAAATTTTACATTTTTTATAATGTCATACCATTAAAGTAAGGCACAAAGCACAATTGTATATAATAAATTTGCTACTTTTCTTGTAAAATACTATGTAACGCCAAATTTTAAATTAAATTACCATGTGCATCAAAATTACGTAAAATTCATATTTTTTTGTATAACGCTAAATTTAAAAGTAAAATAGACCATTCTCACCAAATTTAAAAGTAAGGTGGACCATCCATATTATTTTTTGTGTATCCCCAAATTGAAAAGTAAGATGAACTATTTGTACTAAACTTACGTAAAATCCATATATTTGTTTTCTGTAATGCCAAAATTAAAATGCAAGATGGACTATCCGCTCAAAAGGTACGTAAAATCTGCTCAAAAGTTACATAAAATTTGCATTTCTTATAATGCCAATTTTGCTAAACTAAGATTTAAGTAAGTTTTTTTGTAATACTAATTTGTTAGATGCCAAAAGATGGATAAATGCACTTTTAAATATTAAAATATTCAGAAGATAAAGTTGGTGTGTAGTTTGGTAACCATCTTTTGGATGATTGAAGTGTGATATAAATTTGAACAGAATTTGTATATCAGAACTCCATCAGTATCTAAATTTAGGCAATACTCATTAAGTTTTTTTATACCACACTTGTAATCTCTAACTATTGAATGAGTAGTAATCTTACATACGTGTAGTAATCACAATCAAATTATGATGATGCACAATCTTATATAAGAGAATGCATATTTTTACAATTTGAAATACACAAAATATCCTTGGGATACAATACTCGTGGAAACCCAGGGATACCATATAATTTACCATGTGTAATAGGAGAAAAACTATTTTTTTAAAAGTGAAACGAGGAAAGTTCTAGAGAGGACATAGTTCAACTTCCGAGTGTGATAATTAGAGGGACTACTTTTTGTCATCATTTTCCATAATGTTTAATAAATATGTAAAATATCTGTAGGGCACAAATGGATAAATGAATATTAAAATAGAAAATATCATCCATAGAAAAGGTCAGTGTATAGTCGGGTAACTAAATTACCACCAGATTAAGTGATATAATTTTGAACAAAATTTGTATATCAGAAGTCAATTAGTATCAAAATTTAGGCAATACTCATTTAATTAATTTTGTTATACCATGGTTTTAATCTCGACCCATTGAATGAACGGATAAATACAAGAATTGATAGATTTTATATTTATAAATAAAGAAATGTCGTTGTTATCAAATTTGTGTAAATTTGGTATTTCTTCTTGTAGTACCACCTTTTAAAAGTTGAACTTGTTACACCAAATTCACGTAAAATTCACATTCCTAATGCCAATTTATTAAAAGTAAAAGTACTTAAAGTAGGATTATTTGCACTGAACTCACATAAATTTTACATCTTTTCATAATGTCAAACAATAAAGTAAGACATATTTTTAAAAAATGACTACTTATTATCAGCATTTCGATCCACATATTGAGTAACTTTTGACCCGTTTTATAATGGGTCAAAAATAGATTAGGTTACCCGCTCAACCAGTGCGTAAAAAATTATTCAATATGCAGATCGAAAATGAGTAAGCTTTCAGGTTTCAGCCCATCTACTGACCTGTATGGGTTTAGACACCACCATATGTCAGTAAACCCGCAGGTTTCAACCACCCATTGACCCACATGAGTTTATATACCAACCAATATGGGTAAACTTGCGAGTTTCAATCCATTTTTACCCCATATTGGTTTACATACTAACTCATATGGGTAAGCCAGTGGGTTTAAACCAATGTAATGATTCATAAAGGTTTATATACCAGCCATATGGGTAAACTCATGGGATTGACCCATATGAGTTTATATACCAACCTATATGGGTGAAATTGTGGATTTGAACCCATATATTGACCCATATGGGTAAACCCTCAAGTTTCAACTCGTTTATTGATACCAACCCATATATGTAAACCTGAGAGTTTCAACCCATATAATGACTCGTATGGGTAAACCCACGGTCAACCAACACACCAAAATTGCCCAACTCATATTTTCTATTATCACTTGAACTGTTACCTATTTGACCCATTACCCTTTTACCCATATCCGACCGGATTTAAACATAAATAATCCGCTCGTTTACGGATTATAGGTATATTTTGTTACCCCTATCTAAACTACATAAATATCAAAATATAGGAAATACTCATTTAATTTTGTTATATCTACTTTTATTTTTGACCCATTAAATGAATAATAAAATACAAGAATTTCTTGATCCATTTATAAATAGAGAAAGTTCATTGTACTCAATCTCGTGCGAGTTTCGTACATTTTTTCTTATTACGCAAACTTTTAAAAGTAAATTTCCTTACACCAAATTCACATATTTTTTTAAGAGTACAAGTACATAAAATAATATTATTTTCACTAAATTCATGTAAGTTTTACATATTTTTATAATGCCAGACCGTAATAGTAAGACATAAAAGTATCATTGTGTAATGCCAAGTGTAAGATGAGTGCTATTTGCATCAAACTTATGTAAAATTCATATTTTGAATGCCAATTTGTTTAAGGTACGAATACTTAAAATAAGATTATTTTGCACTAAATTCACATGAATTTTACATCTTTTCATAATACCAGATGTTAATAGTAAGATTTTAAAGTAAGATTGTATACACTAAACTCATGTAAAATTTTACAAATAGTTGTGTAAAGCCAAAATTAAGATGAGTGCTATTTGCATCAAACTTATGTAAAATTCATAATTGTTGTTATGCCAAATTTTAAAGTAAGATGGACTATTCGCACCAAACTTTCGCTAAACTTACATATATGAAAATTTTACATAAGATTTTAATTTTTATTGTGGAAGTAGGTGTTTATTTTTTTACCACATGATTTTTTTACATTTTAGTGCGAGTTTCACTATGAAATTTAGTATTAGTTGAAACGGGACAAGTATTTTTTAAAACTAGCGTGCAAAATTTGAGCAATATACATTTATTATTGCCAAATCAAATTTACCATCATCTTATTAATGAATGGATAAAATATAAAAGTTACTTGATCTATTTATAAGTAAATTAAAATTTTCTGAGTCAAGATCGCATAAATTTAGCAAATTTTAGTAATCGATGGACCAATGTTAAAGCAGAGGTTTTTCTTGAACGCGAGCAAACAGCACATTGTAATGTGTGACTATGTTTAGAGAAATTTATTTTATGTGCTTTGGGTTCGTGTAGTGAGTGATTGTTTGTAACATGTGGGGAGGAGATTATGGTAATGGAGAATAATTGAATGAGGTTTGGAGAGGTGGGTGTTAGGAGTCCATAGGAGGTCCACGGGGAAATTGTGGAGCAGCTGGTGGGGCTTCATCTGTTGGTGTTACTGGATGCTACTGTTGCAGAAGCAAAGTTTTTCTTTGAGCAAGAAGCAATCGACATACAATAGAGTGTGCAGACAAAACTGGGTTGTTTAGTTCAGAATCTATGCACTGTGTGATTGTGTATACGTGCTGGAGGTTATGGCTTTGGAAAATAATTAGGAGCGAGGAATATATGTTTGGTATAATATTAAAATGGATTGAGAGAAGAGTCGTAAATTAAAGGGGTTCAGTTTGTCCTTACTTCACTTGTATGTATCCCATTTTTGTTTTGATTTTCAATTTGCATTGGAAATATTTTTATGTGGAATAAAGAGAGTGAAAAAGTGTTGTAGATAATGCCGAACCGTTAAAGTAAGACAGAAAGTATGATTGTATATACTAAATTGCGTAAATTTTGCAAAATATTATGTAACATCAAATTATAAAGTAAAGTTTACCATATACACTAAACTTAAGTGAAATTATTATTTTGCACAACGCCAAGTCTAAATATAAAATGGACACCAAATTTAAAAGTAAGATAAACCATCTGTATTTCTTTTGTGTATCCCCAAATTTAAAAGTAAGATGAACTATTTGCACTGACCATACGTAAAATCCACATATTTTTTGTGTAACGTCAAATCAAAATGTGAGATGGACTATCTGCTCAAAAGTTACATAAAATCCTCATTTCTTATAATGCCAAATTTTCTAAACTAAGACTAAAGTAAGATTTTTGTAATAGTAGCGCACTTTTAATTCGCATTTCTTACAACTCTTGTATTTTTTGCACTAAAGCACAAGTACTTGTGCGCACTTTTAATTTTGACCCATAGAATGAACAGATAAAATACAAGAGTTGCTTGATCCATTCATAAATAGAGAAAGTTCATTGTACTCAAATCCGTGCAAATTCGATACTTTATTGTGTCAACTTTTAAAAGTAAGATTCGTTACATCAAATTTTAATAAAATTTGTATTTTGAACGGAAATTTGGTACAAGTGTGAGTACTTAAAATAATATTGTTTGCACCAAATTTGCATTAATGTTTGCATCTTTTTATAATGCTGACTTGTAATAGTATGAGTGAAAGTAAGATTGTATATACTAAATTCATGTAAATTTTTCTAAACATGTGAAATAAAAAGTTCAAAAGTAAGATTGATTGTCTTGAAATGTGTACAACTAGCGTGCAAAATTTGGTCAATGTGTATTAAATTTGTTATGCCACATCTTTAGTCTCACCTCATTGATTGAACCCATAAAATACAAGAGTTTCTTGATTTTTTTATACTTAAAGTTATATTTTTGTAAGACTACATTGGTCAAATATATCATAAAAATGTTAAAAAGGTATATTTAGACTCTAACAAAAAATTGTTTAGAAACTTTCCCCTAACATTTCAAGAAAGTTGTTCTTGGGTTTACCATCGATTCTATCATAACTCTTCTTTAAAACCTAATTATATCAGGATTTTTTTGAAGCAATTGGAAGGCAATTGGGTACCTACTTCAAAATGGACGCAACAATTGAGGCACTCAAAAGGCCATCAACTGTAAAGTTTTGTATCGAGGTTGTTGTGCATAACCAACTGTCGGGCTACATCAGGTTAGGGCATGTGTTGAGAAATTCAATATTGAATTTGAGGATCTCCAATTTTATTGTAGTCACCGTAGGATATTGGGTCATGGCTTATCTAAATGCGGACTTGTGAATCATTCTGGAAAATATGTAATTAATAAGAACAATTTTCCTGTTTGTGTCAATGACCTACCTAAAAACACTGAAAAGAATCAATGGAAACCAATAAATAACTCCTCAAATAATCAGATACAATCCACTAGCACGGTTATGTCACAAGGAAATTACAATCCCTTTATTAATCAACAAATATGTAAACATGATACTGAACTTTTAACCTATGTGATAAATTTGATAACTCCAATCATCCACCGAGGTAGTTTTTGAAACCCAACAAATTAACAACAATGAATTTTGTTACTTGTAGTTTTCCAGATAGTAGTATGAGACTAAATGAAAACCTTAACTTTGCTACTAATGATAATAATTCCTAGCAAAGTAATACTCTATTTCTGTATCTCATACCATTTCTGTACTTAACAAGGTATCAAAACAGGGAAAAGGTTGTCTTCAAGAAACAACACAATATAAAATGAACGGAAATGAGGAGTCACTACCACAGACCCCCATAGCACCGGTTTTTCGGACCCTCTAGCAACAGTTTTTGGGGTCAAAAAAACTGGTGCTAGAGGGTCCAATTTTTTGGCACCGATTTTTAGAAAAACGGTGTTAAAATTGTCATCGGTTTTTGATTTGGAATTGCAATTGGGCGCTGACCGTAGCTGCGTGCAACTACTCTATTACTTCCATTTGGCAAAAACAGATTTGGAATTGGGCGCTGACTGCAGCTGCAATTGAATGCAACATGTATGTATATGACCACATCTAGCAACATCCCAAAACATTTCCACAAAATGTATGATACAAAATTACTAATCTATGTGACTAACGAAACTACTTCACTTTACACACATACAAGATCTCCTCCTAGCCAAAACCAATCCAAAGCACAACTACAAGCTCATCCTCAAAACGAAAGCCAATGCACGGGAGTATCAAAGCATGTAGAAAGACCAAATTTGCTAACATGTCATCAAACCAAACTCATTCTGTATGCAAGACAACAGCAATAAGAGCAATAAACTTCAAACTCCATGTAAGAACAAGTACGAATAGAATCTTTAAGAGGAACAAAAACTCAATCTAGTTTGATTAACAAAGATGTCTGCTGAGATATTCACAGTGTCAAGAAAATCAATCAAAATAATACTTAGTGATGCTTAGAAAATAAGCCATGAAATCAGTACCACCTCCGTCATTGGACTTCCCAAGAAATGCTTCAGAATATTTGTTTGGATCACTGGCCACTGTTGCGGCTATGACCTTCAAGTAAATAAACAAGACGTGACGTGTTAGTTACATAAGTACATGATTTCTTCTACAAATGCAGCATAGAGATCTCTTTCCTTAGACTTCATACAGGTACCACATGCAATTCTTCGAGGCAATACCAGCAACTTACACTTAAACTTTAAGCTTGCATTACATATATTATGAACCTTAAGGCTATTGGCTAAAATGCTGAATTAAGAACCTAATCAAATTGAGTAAGTACTGCTATACCTGTCTAAGCTCCGAGGCTTTGTTCTTGTCATGGTCCATAACATACCTGCAGACAATGGTTATGGACCAACAAAGATAAAAGTCACTTAACAACCACTAACTACGGAGTGAAAACCAATCCGAACAAATATAAACTCACCCTAGAGCATTGAATAGGCAGCTATTGTCCGAAGGAATCACCCTCCTCGCGACTACACCTTCCATTGGATAGACTCAATCAAACCTGAAATCAATCGAACAAAAACTGATGATTACAGTTAAATTCACAGGAAATTAGAGTTTGCAAGCATATTCCACTGTACCAGAGCCTTCATAGACGATTCAAAAATCTCACCAATACCTATCCTTCCGAAAAGAAAAGGAATAAAAATAATAAGAAACACAATCAATTGAAGTTCAATTTTCAGAGACAGGCGTTGATACGCATCTCCCAAACTGTATAATCCAAAACATGAATAGAACTAGCCTCGAACAAACTTCAAACCGTCCGTTAAAAGTCGCTCCAGCTCACAAATTTCAAATAATCGAACGAGAAAATCAACGAAGAACAAGGTGACGAACGAACGAACGAGCAAACAGAATCAGGCAATGAAAATGTAATTGAAAAACAGATGTTCCCAGATCTATACCAGGGGAATTGCTTCAATTTGAAGTCACCTAACTTATTCCAAAAGGATGAATAATTACTGGAAAGCAAGCGAAAAATGACTTACCTGTCTCCGAATGCG
>JAULKK010000011.1:8783064-8796339 GCA_032355705.1 Rubia peregrina | reverse complement strand
CAGGTAGGTGTAACGTGTGTAATCCATGTGTGAATACATAGGTAGGTGTGGCGCGTGTAATCCACGTGTGGCGCGTGTAATCCTCGTGTGATTACACAGGTAGGTGTGACACGTGTAATCCATGGGCGTGTAAAATATGGACGTATATTTAAAAAACAAATTAATTCTTTTGGAATGCGCCCTCTCTTTTTTTAAGCTAAACATCTGGACGTATATTTAAAAAATATTTTATTTTATTTTGGAGGGCGCATTCAGTGAATGCACCCTCTCTCTTTCTTTTTCGGTAAATCTAAGCGGATAATTTACAAAAATAAATAAATCATTTCAGAGGTAGGTGTGGCGCGTGTAATTCATGTGTGACACATGTAATGCATCATCTCTCTTTCTTTTTGGTAAATGCGCCATCCCCTTTTATTTTCGGTTTAAAAAATCAAACCATTTGCATCCAATTCTAATGGATTCAACCTGGATCAAGAAACAACTTGGAATTATTACCAAACAAGTTCAATTCATCTTCATCATCAACTTTGTTTATTGCTCCGTCCATCCCTTGTCCACCCGCCTCCACCTACGCCAACCAAGCTCCGCCGACGTCCACCCTATCCAAGAACAAAGTGCCACTACTTTCAATGGAGAAGATCGGAGCTCCGTAAAGATCTGGAGGACCACGAGCAGGTGAGTCTCACCGGACAAGAGTGGAGCTCTGCTTAGATTTGTTCGATAAAGCTCAGCCATACGAAGAAGAAAAGAAGAACGAAGATGGTGGGGTTCGTGAAGAAAAAACGGAGGAAGAAAGAAGATGCGGTGGTATGGGGAAGAAAACGATGAAAACCTTCGCCACCGAGGAGAGAAAGAAAACTTCGGCAAAATCAATTTGACTTATGAGGGTTTTCATTTTTTATTTTTTAATTCAAGGGTAAAATTATTTTTTTCCAAAAAAAATCAGTCATCAGAAAATTGTCTAAAAAGTCAGTGGGATCAAAGGTTAGATTGACACTTTCTGATATTGCAGGGTTATATTGGCACTTTCAACTTAGAGTCAGGGTCATCTTGACACTTTCAATTTAGAGTCAGGGTCATCTTGACACTTAACTCAAAAATTCCTATCCTAACAGTCTATTCTTAAGTTATGGACAATTAACTTTTTCCCTTATCACTACAAGAAAATGACCTATTATTACTTCACCGCCTTTGTCTTGGTTTTTTGGTTTAGAGCAAATAATCGAGGTAAAAAATTATTTTATCTCGATTCTTTTTTTCCGAAGTAAATAATAGTTTTTACCTTGTTAAACAAATTGAGGTAAAAAGTATTCTTTTTATCTCTGTTTTTTAAAATCAAGGTAAAAAGTCTAAAATGACAGACGTCGCGTGCATTTCTAACTTACTGACGTCGAATGGTTTTTGTTATCGACGTCACACGTCACTCTCGCAGACATGAATGACTACTAGACAACCACGTCGATTTTTTTTGTGACGTCGCACGTCACTCTCGGAGACATAAATGACTAGTAGACAACCCTCTCCTTTAGCAGCTACTTTTTTTTGCCCCCATAGCAGTTATTTTCGATTTGCCAAATTAGATGCGTAAGTGGACTTTGCAAGGTAATTTTTACATAGCAGCTATTAAGTAACAGTTTCTACACGTTGCGGCTATTTTATTTAGCTGCGGTAGTATTTAATAGTTGCTTTGCGTGGCATCTATTTTTTACCCCTGTAGCAGTTATTTTTTATTTGCCAAAAGAGGTTCCTAAGTCTTGTGCAGGATGTTTCCGACTAAGGAGTGATGGAAATGTTTGGCTTTATTACTTAAATATAGAGAGATTTTTCAAAATGGTACCCATTTTAAATCAAAATTCACAATTTGGTACTCAAATTTTGAATTTGTCCTTTTTTGGTACCAACATTTTCATTTATGTCTCAAATTGGTACCCGCAAAAAATGGGTACCAATTTGTATCAAAGTTGTTCCACAATAGTACTCACTTTTAACTCAAAAGTACATTTTCGGGACATTAATGAAATAGCGGGTACCTTTTTAAAAATAATTTTAAAAATAAGGTACCAAATTATGAATTTTACTTAAAAGTGGGTACCATTATAGCCATTCTCTCCTTAAAAAGTATTTTCTTTATTAGTAATTTATCTTTTGGCTAGTGGCAAACTCAAATTTTCCAGAAAAGCATATGCGTTCTTATTAAGTTAGTTTCAGAAACCTGTATGAACACAATGGTTCCTTCCGCATAACTCAAATGGGAGATGTGGATTGAGCTGGAGTGAACTTGATAATAGTCAAGTTTGGAGTTTTGGTAAACAAAAACTCAAGCTTCGTGAAAGCTTCGGAGAAGATGTTAAAAAGGAAAAGTGACATCGGATCACCTTGTTTTATACCCTTTGAGACCTTAAGAAAATCCCGATGGCTTACCATTTACAAGGATTGAGAACCATGCCCGTGAGATGTTATTCATTATATTTCTTACAAAGCGGCCGTGGAGTACAATAATTTCTCTACATTTATCTTTACTCCCTCTCCAAGTACGATTCTAATAACATCTCTTTCGGCCGGAAACTCAAACGAAAATGGCAGATCCACCTCCACCTAGTGGTACAAAATCATTTCTTCAAATCCTAACCTCAAAACCTTCACCTCTAGCTACCTCTTTACTAACAAACCCCAATCTGAAACCCATTAATGAGCACAAAGGAGATTTGTCTTGCCTCTACTCCAAAACCAATATTCTCCAGCTCTTCGAATATTACAGCAATGCCCTCATCTACAAATTCATATGAGGAAGGCCTACTATGGAGCAATTACATATCTATTTCAAAACAGCTGACTTCAAAGGTAGATTTCAGCTAGAGTCAATCGATTTCAAGCAGATACTGATCCAGCTTGAATTGATGGATGATTTTCAAAGATGTTGGATAAAGGGTGGATGGAAATTCAATGGAGCACAAATGAAAGTGCTCAGGTGGACACTAGACTATTCCCCCAACTCGGAATCATCCATTGTTCCTATCTTGGTAACTATTCGAGAACCTCCTTTAAACTATTATAATATTTCCTCAATTCAACTCTGGGTAATTTAATTGGTCCTTTCATTAAAATAGATGTTGCGTCGTCAGCCCTAACTAGGCCATCTGCTATAAAAATCTGTGTTGAGATCAATCTCTTGAATGTTTTACCAGATACCATTAAGCTAAAAGCAATTGAAATGAACAAAAAATGCACCATTAAATATGAAGATCTTCCCAGTTATTGCTCACATTGCTGTAAACTAGGTCATTCCCCAGAGAAATGTAGAATTCTCAACCCAAAGGAGGATGATAAAAAGATATGGAAGCCTATAAGAATTAGATTCCCAGATCCACCCTCTGTTTTAGATGAAAATGAAAATATATCATAAAAGGAGTTTAGGAGCTCAGTTGACCTGCTCTCTTATGCACCTCACTAAAAAAACTAATTACCTTTTCGTTTTCTTGATGTTTGGTCAACATGGCTGAACTAAAAGGTCTGATCAACTCCATGAGGGCTTAAAACCTTCCTAAAAGACTGGAACAAAATTCGTTTGGCATTATCCACAATAACACGACTTGGGCAGAAGAGAAGGTAAAAAACAGGAAATCATATATCAGACCTCAACTCCTGAAGCAGATTTTATTCTCTTCTTCAGAAACTGAAAGCCCTTCTACAGAGAAACCTAAAAGAGGAAGTGCTTTTTGGGAAACAAAAAGCAAAACAAGGTGGTTAAACGAAGGTGACGAAAATACCAAGCTCTTCCATCGGTCTGTAAAGGAGAGTGGAACAACCATACTTAAAATCCTTAAAATCAAAAATCAATCTGGAACTTGGTCGGACAAACTTGACCTCACGAGGCTAGAAGCTGTAGCACATTTTCAATCTCTGCTACCTGCCAATCAGGATATTACATCAGGATCCTACTTCGAAAGCTTCCCGAGTCAAATTTCTCTCTTGATAACCAAGCAACACAAGGAAAGTCTCATAAGAGAAGCTAACTTAACTTAGTGCCAATATCACATCAGCACCAGATGTTTTTTCACCCATATTTTTTTACAGAAATGTGAGATACAACAAATCCACTCCCCCATCTTTCAGTGATTATAGGCCGATCAGCTCAAGTAATTTTGTTAGTAAAATCTTTCCCAAAGTCTTAGTTGAAACTTGAAAGACTCAGGCCTTGAATATCAAAGATTATCTCTCCTAATTAAAAAGCTTTTATGGAAAACAGAGAGATAGCAAATAATATCATCTATTTACAGGAGATGAACCGTTTTCTTTACCTAAAATCCCATAACCAAACTGCATTCTTTATCTTGATCTTATCAAAGCTTTTGATAGAGTTGGCCATTCCTAAACAACATCATGCTCAATTATTTTAGAGTTTTACTGAAATGAGACTTCTTTTGTGTATGTAAAGTACATAAACAAACGAACAGTACATTGTCAACCTGAACTTTAGACCTTATTAAGTTGCTGCAATTGATTTGTGTCTCATGTAATGTTTCTCTTTATAACCTTCTAGAGCATGGTTGGAACTGTGATTAGAGCCACACCTAATGCAGTACTCACAGCTTTAGTACATTCAGTAACTGGGAAGTTTTCATATCCAAATGAAAAGCAAAAAAAGATCAAAAATAACCAAAAAAAACAGATCACCTCCAATCTGGTTGAAACCAGACGGATTCAGAGTACATGGTTGTGCCATGGAAGCTCTTCAACTCCCTATCATTCCAAACGGAATGGAACTTCATGGTTTTCAAAGAATAATAAACCAATCCATCTCTGTAGAACTTCGGAAAATAAATTCTGTCAGCCATTTCCGGTGTTTCTGCAAGACAAGACAGAGACGTCGGCCACCCAACATACAGACAATGCCCATCCAAACAATTAATCTTTTCCCATTTACGTTTAGGATGATCATGATTCAGCTTGAAAACCTGAACCCATGTATCTATCGTCTTCATATCCATACCATCATGAACAAACACCAATACAAGCTCTCCACCACACTCTGTCAAATACCTTCTTGTGTAACCTTGGCAAATGAAGCTCGTTGCTATGCTATTCGTACTTTCGACTTTCCACTCCCATTTTTCACATTCAACACAGCCAAGTCTACCTTCAGCCCCCAGATAAAACAAACACTCTTTCACCAACACTGGACTATTGCAACTTGGGCAAAACTTTCCCAATATCAATGGCCGAAGATTTTTATTCCCTAGCTTGAAGGCCGGTGGAGCTTCTTCCAAGTGAGGGGTTACATACATTGCAAAGACTGATCCATTCTTTCCAATCTCTTTCCATGGCTCTCCCATGTATGTTAAGTTCATAACGCCACAACCATTATTCAGGACTCTGTAGTTTCCCGGTTTGTTGGTTCGCGATGACAATGGATTGAACAGAGAATAAGTACTGTGATCTCCCAAAAGTATCCAACCATCTCTGGAGCAACCAATGTTCGAGTTTCTAAGTGCTTCGGGGATTCTAACGGAGAGTTTCCGGTTAAGGCTGCAATCTGTGATGTGGTAAGCACCATTAACTTGATCCCTGAACATCAAACAGGTTTGGAAGGGCTTCTTCCTATTTGTAACTATATCTTTCCCAACTCTATTGAGACGAAGAAAATTCACGTAATCAACAACAGAAGATAGGTTTTCAGCAATCAAACCTATTAACTCAGGCGATAAGGCACTCAATGTGATGCCAACTGGTTCTTTCTTTTGTTTCTTCGAGCAGTGCATCATCGAATCACCATCACCATCTACCAGTTCAGCACCACCTTCATCATCATCATCATCACCATCATCACCACCTTCATCATCATCACCTTCATCACCACCACCATCATCATCAACCTGTTTCGATGCAAGATCAAGAGGCTGTTCGGGCTGAGCAGGCATGATCCAATAAGGATACCAAGGTCCTGGTGGATTATTCGGACAAGGTGCATATGAAGTTATTCTCTCATCCTCCATCCGGTACGAGAACAACATCCGACTCTGGGCAGAAATGAAATGTATGAAACTCCATTTGTTGTCATCATCTTTATTCTTGTTCTGCACAGAGAAGGAGTAGCCATTCCCCAAGAAAATTGATCCTCCATTCAAACTAGTCACCATCTCCCAACGATCCGCCTGACAATCGAATTTCTGGACCTGGATTTCAGGTGCCTCCCGACATCTAAAATCCAATGTCACAGGCAAGATGATCACAACCAGATAGAGTTCTTGATCTCCACACGGCACCAAGAAGCTTCTGAAGGTGCCACATAGCACCCGTTCCGGATTTCGCATCACGGTGAAAAGGCAATGGTTGAATTCATCAACATCAATCCGGACCAAATTGTTACGGCAAGAATGTAATGCAAACACTTTACGATCTAAACTCACAGGCTGCCGGAGCTGGCCACACGTATGCCGATGTAATTGGGACTCGCAAGGCGGTGGAAATGATTCTTCACCGCCAACGCAGTTCTCTTGATCAAATTTACGCCATTTTTTATCACCAACGCGACAGGAGTATACAAAAGGACGATCTTGGAAGAACAGAAGTATCAAACAGGCGGGATCATAAGGACAGGATGAAATTAGGGCTTGAACTCTGTCAATCGAATTGAACAACACACCTTCGGGCCTTTCGCAGGGAGGCAACTCAATGGATTCACCAGAGGTCGTACACCAAATCGAAAACCTCCAAGCGCCGCCGTAGTCGTTGATTTCGGTTTGGTGGAACAGAAGCAGCCATTCGCCGTCGTCTGAGCAGTAAATAACCATTTTCTTGTTCAAATGGGGGATGTTGACGTTCTCGCAGCATACCGGCCCCGACGATGAAATCCGGCAAAGAGTCAGTTTTCCGGTATGCCGGCCGTGAGGATACACTAACCAGGGATACATTTCAATTCCCGGCGCCGGAAACATGTGGGTTTGTATTTCGCTTCTTCTTTACCGGCGGAACAGATTAACTCGATATGAGAATATCCGATTAATTAACAAACTGCGAGAATTGTTAAAAGTAAATAAATCAGGTCCCGTTCTCTGATTTATCTGTACTCTAAATCAATTAAGTCAAACATAAATTTATATGATTACACAAAATAATTTTGACTATTTAACTTCACTCATCATCAACTATTCATATTCAAGATCAATCCACAACAAAATACACAAATACCTTAATAATTAAATTACTCCTTACAAAATTATAATGATAATTTGTTGTATTACTTTTATGTTATTTTAATCCTAATTAATCTCTATTATATAACCTTAGAATTGTTTAATTTTTGGCATAATCTTGAGAAATACCGTGTTTACATAGGCATATGAAAAAATATGGTTGAATTATAATTACGAAAGGATAAAATATTTTAGTTGAAATATTAAAATTTTATTATGAAACGTGTAGTAGTTATAAGTCTATGACCCGATAAATGCAACCCAAAATTTTTATCTTGATTTTTCTTTAATTTGCAGTTTAAACATTGATCTTTCCATAACTTAATTTTTCTTTAATTTGCAATTTAAATATTGGTATTTCCATAACTTATGGAAAGATCGTCTTTTAAGAGGCGAATTCTATCTCTATAAATATCATCGCATCACTTATTAGTTCATTACTTATTTTCATCCCAACCAAAAAAATTTAACCTTTTATTTTCACTTGTTCCAACCAGAGGTTTATATTTTGACTATTTTCTTATTTGAACTCAAAGTGATGGCTGAAATTTGACCACCTCGAACAAATCCTCTGTTTCTCTTGCCACATTATTATGTATAAATGGTGGTGCAAAAAGGTAATAGTAACATTTAGTTGGGACGGAGGAAGTATCATTTATGTAAATGTAAAATTCTGAGAAGAGAAAAGTGCATATATAACCCTACTCAATTCACATAAGTGAAAATATAACCTTTTAATAATTGAAAGTGCAAATATAATCCTAAACAGTTAGTGTATGCACAAATATAACCCCTTCCGGCATTTCAAAGTTGTATTTTATTAAAATAACAATTTTGCCCTCTGAAAAAACAAAAAACATTTTACCCTTTAATCCAAAACCCTAACCCACTTCCACCCACCTCTACTTCCCCAAAATCACCAACCTCTACCCCGCTTCCATCACTTTCCCGGGAACAAAAAAAAGACAAGAAGAAACTATCGCCCGTCTCCGTCGCCACCCTCATCCTATCCCACCACCGTCCCGTCTAATGAAATCCGTCAATTGTTGACAATGAGTTACTCGCGCGAAGATTTGGGGCAGGGCTAGGGGTGAGATCGAGTCGATCTGAGTCCGACCACGCCCAGGCTCGAGCTCGGCTCAAAAAAACTATGTTCGAGCTTGGCTTGAGATCGACTCAAGCCTAATTTTTGTGTTCAAGCTCGACTTGGTTAAAATTAGCAAACCTCAAGTTCAGCTCGGCTCAGCTCGATCATATGGACAAGACCAAAAAATTAATATGCGGGTAAATTTTTTAACTTAATGATAATCATTTTAAAGCCCAATTATTCTAGCGCCATGTATTAAATGGGCTTTCAAATGGGTCTTGTTAAATTCTAAAAGAGAAGGAGGAGTGATACCTATTTATAAGTAATTTCTTCCTCTAGTTTCCACATGCTATCCGGATGTGGGACAAATGCATTTCCTTATTACTTCTTACATTCTTACGGCTGGCGCCCTAGTTGCCACCGAATATGAAGCATGCATCGTGCATGTACAACTTAGAGTGGATTATTCTTAGAGTGGATGGTGTGCAGAGTGGATTATTCTTACCTCATTTCAGATTTTGGATTGGTATTCAACTCTACAGATTGGGATGGATTTCAGATTTGCCCTCTGACCTTTGGGAAGAGAAAGACGGCAGCCTGCACCACACATCCAACCTTTGCATTGTAAGTTTTGTTATTTATTTATTTTCTCAAACTTAGGGTTTGGAGAATTTTTTAAATTTAAAGATTGGTCATTCAACTTAAATATATTTATAAATTTAATTTCAAAATTTAATTATTATTACTATATATTTAATTAATTAATTAATTTTGCCCACCCCTAGCTCTAATCGAGCCATAATCGAGTTTGATCGAGCTTCTTATCGAGTTGTTCGCGAACATAAACGAGTCGATCAACATTATGTTCTTTTATGTTCGTTTATTAATCGAGCCTAAAATTTTGTTCCTGTTCGTTCATTTAATATATGAACGATCACGATCCGATCTATAACCGAGCCGATCCCGAGCTTGTTCACGAACATGCGTGTTCGTTCTCACCCCTAGGCAGGGCTAACCCGTGTTGCCTGGTGAAGTTGCGAATGAGATTTGGGATGATGGAGAAATTTTAAGATTCTACCTGGCGGTGGAGAGATAAAGATGATAAAAGCTCTTTCGCGGTGGTTATAGTTGAACCGACTAGGGAAAATCACAGGTCATCTGCATTTTAGGTGTGGTTTCGATGTTAAAAAATTGCAATTTTTTTGATGAATCAATAGGTTGTGAAGGTGGCGGTGATCGATGACGATAGGCGGCAGGGACCAGGGTCAATCTGTAGGGCTCTTGATTGAGAATTAACTAAGATGAGGAAGTTTTCTTCTAAATCTTCAACTGACTATCAAATTAGAAACCACCGCTTTGTGGCAACTCAGGTTCAGAAAATCATTTTAGTTTTGGAAGATAAATACGACGGGAGAAGAAGATAGTTTCGGGGGGGATCAATTGTAAATTTATCTTGTTCTTTTTTGTTGAAAGGACATTTTTGTCATTTTCGATCGATCAATGGTAAAAAATGACCAGTCAATGCCAAAATATTGTCTTTAGAGTTATATTTGCACTTATGTAAAGTATTTATGCTTGTTTTTGCACTAAAAATATTCTCATAATTATATGTGCAATTAATGAATTATATGGGGTAATATTTATACATATCCCTCAAGGGAATTGAATAGATTGGAGTTTTTTTAAATTCTGATTTAAGGGAGCTGATTAAAAAACAGGTATACTTAGTGAGGGGGTGATTGATTAATTGAGTTTTAGTTTTGTTAAACTTTGTAAATTCATGAGTTCATTTAGGGAAGATTCGGTAAATAAGATGACGAATTTTGCCAAATGGGAAAAGTTTTCAACTTGCGCAGAATTGGTCGAGGCAGTAAAAAAATGGGAAAATGTGCATAAATGGCTGGGACGGAGGGAGTACAAAAACACACATTCATGCACATCAAATATCAAAAGAAACTCATAAAAAATATACATATAGAATACATCGAATCCAAACCATGCCCCGTCAAAAATTTATACTTCCTCCGGTTCACTAGCATTGGTTCACTTACTTTTGACACTTGAATTTAGAAAATGTAGAAATAGTGGTGGAGATTGCATTGAAAGAGTAAAAAGTAAATTGATTGGATGTAAACAATCTAGAATTTGCTTAAAACCGGAAACAAATGGGGAGGACGCATTCACCGAATGCATCCTCAATTTTTTATTATGTTTTATTTTAAAGCCTGTGGGTAATTGTGGGAAAGGAAATTAAAAAAGAAATTAAAGAGGATGCATTCGCCATTTCTAGCAATTAAAAAAATAAAAATTGAAAGGATGTATTCGCTGGATCCTTTAGAGTACAACACCTAGGTGCCAATCAACGTTTGTAAGTACTTTAAATGTAATTTGTATGTGCTTATTTAATAACTTGTGTGTTGCGAATTTTTTTTGGTGTTTAGAGTACAAGTTGTAGGTGTTTCGACCGTTGCTTCCAAGTGGTTCAAATGTATTTGGTCCTTCAAGTGCTTCAAATAGTTCTTTTATAACTTACGTATGCTATGAAAGTAACTTGGTGCTTATTGTATACCTCGTAGTTGGTTCAATCGTTGCTTGTAAGTGTTTCAGATGTAATTATTAGGGGTTTCTTTTATGACTTACATGTACTATGAAAATAATTTGGTGTTTAGAGTATAACTTATAGGTGCATTAACCTTCCTTTATAAGTGCTTCAAATGTAATACATAGGTGATTCTTTTATAATTTGAATGTGCTACGTAAATAATTTGGTGCTTAGAGTACATCTAATAGGTGTTTCAGGCATCACTTGCATGTGCTTCAATTGTAACCTGTAGGTGCTTCTTATATAACATGTGTGTTCTACAAAAATAATTGGGTGCTTAGAGTACAACTCATAGGTGCTTCACTAGAGAATATTTTCTCACATAATCACTTGTATGTACTTTTACATTGTAGAATAGAGTTATCGTCATCCCGAACCCCCTCTGCTAAATCCTCCTCCATATCGTCTCCTGCTTCGTCATTAAAATCATACTGGACGTGAGGAACACTATTTGTATGAAATGGAGCAGTGGGCGATATATACGCATGATTAGTCATAGGAGTATGGTATGCAGTAGAATCAGTCGGAGAAGTGTTGGAGTGTGAAAGTCCATCGTCTGATGGTCCTCCGTGGGCTAGACTCGCATGTGAGAGTCCGAGTTGAGAGGAACCAATGTCTAGAGTAGGTATGGTAGGATGAGGTTGTTGACCACCCTGTCGGCCAGGAGGAGCTGTACGATAGCTTCTGATTTCATAGTATCTGACATCATGGGGGAAGGTCACTTGGTGTGCACATGTGCTTGATAATACCTTAGTTTGGAGGGCTCATGCACATATTACAGAGTACGTGTGGCAACATTATGTAACTCCATGAAAACAACTGCAAAACGCGGGAGACATTCGTCCAAATTAATTTTGAACAAAAGACGCATCTCGGACACAGCCTGCAATTATGTAAATGAGATAAGCATGTTAGATATTCAATAATGAGGGAATCTGAAGTATTATTAGTATGTAATATGAAAAAACTAATAAATACCACAAACACCAAGCTCCATCTCCATGAAACCCCTCTAACTGTTGGGCGCCTTCCTGGCCGATCATTTAGGGTCACTATCCTGGAAAATACCACTCCATGTATTCTCGATCAAGTGAATATGAATCTACGAACCCAATATCTTGGATTTGGTGATGTGCTTGATCTTCCCATGCATTAACATATGTTCTCAGTACAATACGTCAATCCACATTCGGCCTTCCCGACGGTCTCTAGAATGAAGAATGTTGTTTTCATCCTTAATTTCCAACTGCATGGGTATTGTCTGGATGATGCCAAATTGTCTGAGAACACGATGAACATGATTACGCTCCACTACGTGCCAACAAATGAGGCTGGCACATATTAGCCAGTTGTTGCTACCAACCGTACAATATGGTGGAAGATGTTGCATGGCATTTTCAGTGTATGGCTTGCCAAACGAACTGACATAATAGACAAGTTTATGGTTATAAAAGAACGACCAATTTTTTCGGTTCGAAAAAAATGAGACCAAACCATCTTATACCAGCTGTCGTGGTGAGATGGCAGCTGATCATGGAACACTTTCAAAGGATTTCTTCGAAGTTCCGAATACCAATTCAAGAGCCTTTTGTCAACCATACCACACCTTCTTGTACGAAATGGTCACATTTAACTCCTTTTCCACATGCGCTTTTACATCCTTCATCGTGAAGGAAGGGTTCACCTCAATCTAATGATGAATGGAACGAGCGATCATCAACGATGTCAAGTTAGTGTTACCATCTGATCGACCAGTACCAATACAACTATGACTACTTCTCCATTTGGTGACCTCCCACATCCCGTGTGCAGCCTTCTTGCTGTCTCTAACAATCCAATGATAATTGCCACTTCCTTCGACAACATCCCTACATTTTGCATACTATGTATGCGACTTGCTCTCCACAACCCAGTGTTCCCTGTTGTAAAATATGAATGTGTGTTTTATTAATGACACAAAGGTACAATATATATACACAGTCAGAGACAGAATCACAAAAGGAAAATGATTCTATCTATGGTACAACTATATCACAAAATATCTCTACAAAAACTCAAAACTAATCGGTACTAAGTGGAGTTAAATCTTCTAAAGTAAACCATTTTCACTACCATTTCAGTTAAATTTTGCTAAATGAAACATTTTTTTCCACAACAATCTGTCAATCACAGAAAAGAAATCACAGTTTCCTTCAAACTAGCAGAATCACAATCCAACTCACAATTCACAAAGACTAATGTTGAGATTCTGCGTACAAGTTCTGATGCTGAAATGAACTTCCATTACCTCCACTTTGCATGCAATCATCGTAAGGGAAAGGGCTCCCAAAAAGATACTCTGCTGCAGTGCCTTCCCATGGATCATATCTCCTCCTTTCACCATCTTCACAGCC
>JAULKK010000011.1:8771288-8782964 GCA_032355705.1 Rubia peregrina | reverse complement strand
TTTTTACTAGATAAAATTTGGTTAGCAGCTAGATTTAACTAAGGATCTCACAAGTCACCACTAACTAGTAACTAGTAACTAAAATATTAGCTAATCAGTTTGACTAGTAATTCGAGTGAAAATTTTCTCTCTCCTAACTATTTTAGTTAAAGAAATATCGACCCTTTGGAGATGATCTCACAAAATAATATATAAATTAGTGAATTGGAAAAAAAATGGAAAATCATATCCAAAACTTTACCAAATTTCCTCAATAAAATATAAATGTTATGGAAATATAGGGTGGAATTTTAAAAAATACTATATGTTAGATAATGTTTCAACCATTTTATTGAAAATTGAGAATAAAAATACATATATATATCTAGTCAGATACTCATCTCTTATTAAAAGTGTTAGTTTATACGGCGTTATAAACAAGGTTGAGCGGCATAATCGAAGTTGAATATTTTGACCAATTTTAATGTTCTGTTTGAATATTTTAATTTTCACGGGCGTTATAAACGAGGTTGAGCGTTATTCGCTGAAGATATATTTATAACGCTTTTTTATCTTTTATTTATTTTATTTTTGTCCATCTTACCTCGTTCAATCCGCCATTGGCTTAAATTCCGCCTCTATATATATCGCATTTTGTATCCCTTTTCATTCTTGAGTTGTGCGATCGGACTTGGAATAAAATTCAGACTGATACATAACTTGGTGAGGATTCCCAAAAATCAGAATTTTATTCTCTTTGCTTTTGCTTATTATTTGATTCTTTTATTTCTATCTTTGTAGTTGTGCAATTGAACTTTGAAATCAAATTCAGACTATTACACAGTCCGGTGAGAATTGGGGGAAAACTTTCAATTTTGTTCTCTTTGTTCTTATTTATTATATGATTCTCTCATTTTCATCCTCAAGGTTGTGCAATCGTTCTTTGAAAACAAAGCAGACTATTGTGTAGCCCGGTGAGAATTCTACAAATTCTAAATTTTGTTCTCTTTGTTCTTATTTATTGTTTGATTCTCTTAATTCCATCTTTGCAGCTGCAGTTGTACAATCAGACTTAATTTGGAATCAAATTAAGACTTTTCTAGAACTCGGTGAGATTTCTAAAATAAACCTAATTCTTTTTTCTTACATGTTATCTGAATCTCTTATTGTTATCCTTGAATTGTTGTAGTTGAACTTTGAAATCAAATTCATAATGATTCATAGGCTGATGAGAATTCTAAAAATCTAAATTTTGTTATGTTTGTTCTTATTTATTATCCGGTCCTCTTATTTCCATCTTTAAAGTTGTGCAATCGTACCTTGGAATCAAATTTCCTTAATAAAAAGATAAATGTTATAGATATATGTGAAGGTCGGACACATTAAAAAGATTATATGTTAGATAGTTTTCAACTATTTTATTGAAAACAGAGGGGAAAAGTTACATATACATCTAGTCAGATACTCGTATCTTGTTACCAGCGTTATAAACGTGGTTGAGCATAAACGATGTTGAACATTTGGACCAACTTTAATTTACTGTTCGAATATTTTTTACTTTCACAAGCGTTATAAACGAGGTTGAACGCTTTTCGATAAAGATAAACATAACGTTCTTTTTTACTTTTATTTATTTTATTTTTGTTCATCTTATCACATTCAATCTGTCATTGTTAGCTGAAATATGGCCTTTATATATACCACAATTTCTTTCCTTTTTCATTCTTGAACTGCGCAATATGACGCTGGAATTAAATTCTGAATGATACATAACTTGGTGAGAATTCAAAAAAAATCTAAATTATATTCTCTTTGTTCTTATTTATTATTTGATTCTCTTATTTCTATTTTCGAAGTTGTGCAATCGGACTTTGAAATCACATTCAGACTATTATATAGTTCGGTGAGAATTATAAAAACTTTCAATTCCGTTTTCTTTATTCTTGTTTATTATTTGATTCTCTTATTTTTGTCCTCGAGGTTGTGCGATCGTTCTTTGAAATCAAATCCAGACTATTGTATACCTCGGTGAGAATTCTTAAAAATATATAAATTATGTTTTTTTGGTTCTTATTTATTGTTTGATTCTCTTATTTTCATCATTGCAGCAATACAATCGAACTTCGAACTCAAATTCAGACTTTTATATATCTCGGTGAGAATTCTAAAAAACTTAATTTATTTTTTCTTACATGTTATCTGAATCTCTTATCTCCATCCTCGAAGTTGCATAGTTGGACTTTGAAATAAAATTCAGAATGATTCATAGGTTGATGAGAATTCTAAAAAAACCAAAATGGTCCTATTTGCTCTTATTTATTATTTGATTCTCTTATTTTCAATTTTGAAGTTGTGCAATTGTACTCCGAAATCAAATTCAAATTGATACATAGTTTTGCGAGAATTATAAATAAAAAATTGTATGTTTGTTCTGATTTATTATTTGATTATGTTATTTCCATCCTCAAAGTTGTGCAATCGAACATTGAAATTAAAAACAGCATGTCGCATACCCTGGTGAAAATTATTAAAAAACCCACAACTTTATTCTCTTTGCTCTTATTTATTATTTAATTCTCTTTCTTTGTTAGGAAAAAATTGTAACTGCATAAATAAATTGTGTCGAGACTTCTTCTTAGTTTGTATTTTTGATGAATTTGATGTTGAGGCATTTCATTATTAAAAACAAATAATGAAAATAAAAATAAAAATAAAAAGATAATAGGGCTGGCCCGGGGAAGTGAAGCGACGCCACGTAGATCGGTAAAAACTAGGTAATTTAAAAATAAATAAAATGGAATATGATTAATCTTTTCCCAAATTGGAATTTTTTTCATATATCAGTCCCTTTCGCAATAAAACTATAGGTCCACATTTATAGCTAAAATCAAAAAGCCCTCTGTTTATCCCTTTGAATTGGGTTTAAGGTTTCGTAATTTTCTCCCCCCAGGTATAATCTTATTTTGTGGCTGCCATTTTTGAGCTTCGATTCCTATGCCCTATTTGCTTCTTCTTCTCTTCTTTTTTCTGCTTAAAAACTGGTTTTTTGGGGATTATATTTCTGGGTTTTCATTCTCTTGTTGAGGCACGACATTTGTATTGCTGTTTTTGGTGGGGAAATTTTGGGTTCAAGTGATGTTTTTTGCTTCCAAGTTAGGATTTTTAAATGATTTTCAAGCTTTTGATTACTATGTTTGAATTGGGTTTTTGGAACGTGGAGGGAAAGTTGGAGAAGTATGAAATTGGTGTTTTGATTTCAATTTGTCAAAAAGATAGTTGATTAATTGTAATGTTGCATGCAAGAGTTCACCTTCTTCTTTTGGGTGTTTTTACTTTTACCCAATCTATCTGGTGAAAAAGGTAAAATTGCAGTTGGATTTGCAATAGCTTGTTTGAAATTGTGTTTTTAAATGCTTCAGTTTTTATTCTTCCGATTGTTTTTGGTGATTTTTGGGAAGAATATGGTAATCGAGTAAAAGTAACTGATAAAGGTTTTGGTTTTGAGTTAGTTTAGGTTTTCGAATTTGGTTCACAGTGATTGCTGACGTGTAGTCATCTTGTCGTGTAGCTGTCTGAAATTTCCGTACGAACAGCTGTACGGAGCAGTATGGTCCTGTAAATCTTTGATGAACTGATGTGGTTGATGCGTTGACTTAGATAGTGGACTCTTTTTATATCTTGTCTTTTACTGCAGTACTTTGTTGATATTGTCCTTTTATGTTCCTGTTATGTTAGTTTCTCTTTTGTCCTGAGTAGTTTTGACTTCAGGTGAAAGATGAACCCGCCAATGCAACAACCTGGGGCTATTAATGTGAATGTCCCTCAGACTCAGAGTGTGCCGATGAAGCGTAAGAGAGGGCGCCCGCGCAAGGATCAGAGCCAGAGCGCGGGTCGGGTGGGAGGGGCTCCTCAGGTGCCCCCGGGGTTTGAGAGAGTGAAGCCCCCGAGCAGCCGGCCGCGAGTGCAGGAGCTTGATACCATGGTTGGCCAGTCGGTTACTGGGGTTATCGAGGCCTCGTTTGATGATGGGTACCTGCTTGCTGTGAGGGTTGGCAACACGCGGACGATACTGAGAGGGGTTGTCTTCAAGCCCGGGAACTATGTTCCAGTGTCTGCTCAGAATGACGTGGCTCCCAATGCACGGATGATCCACAGGAGCCCGGTGAATCTCCCGTTTGTTGACCAGACCCCGCCTCCGTTTTCCATGGACAGGAATGATCACTACCGGTCCCAGCCTCAGGCAGCTGGTGCAATTGCAAGTGCTCCTCGACCTAAAAGTTCAGCCCTCTGCGATGTCCCCGTGGTTAGCTCTGGCGGGGGCAGAGGGAATGTGGTTCCGGTGGTTCTTCAGCCGTTGGGTCCATCCAATGGAGCTCCGCCGGTGATTCAGTTGAAACAGGATTCTGCATCAAGTTCCAAGGGCAAGCACAAGGATGTGGTGGCTGCAGAGCCGTTGGCCATGCTGCCACCTGTTATATCGGCTTCATCCAGCCATTTTCAGGTTCCGGGAGCTCAACAGGTGCCGGTGCAGGTTCAAGGCAGCAACCACCATTTCCCCGGGGGAAATGGTCCTATGCCGAATGATCCTATCAGAGATGCTGCTGTAGCTGCTCGTGGTTGTGAGGCTCTGCAACCAGTTATGGCTTCCCAAGGATCATCTCAGTCTTCTGGCTCTTCGGGTGGAACATCAAACACCGAGTCAGATCAGGAACCTAACTACTTCCATGCGTCCGCACCTAATTTTAGGGGCGGTCGTGCAACTGGCCGTATGACCGAGCTTTTACAGGTGCGCTATGCTATGAATGTATTGACCATGTATAATTCACGTCGCGTGCTTTTGTGACTAATGCTTGATTTTTTTTCCCCGACTTAGGTTCTGCAGGAGAACTTCGATACTCCGGGGCAGGTCCCTGCTTCTGTGGCTGGTTCTGCACCGGGTTCTCATGTGAATGGCCATCCCGAGATACACCCAAAAACTGAGAGGAAGGAGTGAGAAGTTGTTTGCACTGTGTATCAACATTCTGGTTTCGGGTGAAAGGCAGATGTTCAGAAACTTGCTGGTGTAGATGGAAACTTGTCTTTAATTTAAACTAAGGATGTAACTTTAAGATCAAGGCCTAGTTTTTACCTTTGCTGAACTTGTGATTTATGCTTATTTGGGGATAGTTTTATGATCTGCTGTTTTCGGAGGTTTCTCTCGGTTCTGACTCTGTGGCTTGGAGATGTTCTTACTGCTCTACACTGTTGAACCTTTTGTTGTGCTGGAAAAAAAATCATCTTTGGTGCATTTGAGGTTACTTATCTGTCTGAAAATCTCATTTTTGGCAGGATTCTGCATTTATTTGTTTGACATGTTGGGTGATTTTGCCAGTGTTTTATAATTTTAATTTTTTTTTAATGGTCAACAAAGATTGTTTTTCGGGATAAAATCTGGATGATATAGATTGTAATCCTGCTAATATGTTGTGTGTTGGTCAAATTTGAAAGAAAAAAAAAATCTTTCTTTTGGTCAGTGGAATAGGAAGGTCATTTTGTCAGTTGATTAAGATGGTTAAAAGATAAGATTTTACTATTCGGGTCGAAATTTGGATAACTGGTGTTTGAACATTTAGTTGGATCCTTAACTTTCACAAAACCAGAATGCAAAAATACCAGATCTTAAAATCAATATTGGTATAAGTATACTTCTCTCCTGATTTTTTTTGCTCAACAACAATACTGAGGAGAGAGAAAGAAAGGCATTTCTCATCCTTTTCACCAAGAAGCAATATGTACAACAGTACAAGTCTAAAGTGTTCATATTCATTAAGTTGATAAGAAAAAAGCACACTAGCAAATTGAACATCAAAGTTCGGCTATCGAAAAATGTCGAAAAAAATGTGCCCACAGGGGTTTTTCCTCTCATCACAGGAGCATTCCAACTTCTGTGCACTGCAAAATTGTAACCTTGCTGCCTCAGCCTATAGCCCTTGAAACAAATAGGGCACCTATAAACAAATCTTTCCCCAAAATTAACAGAGATCGACTAACCTCTCCAGATTTACAGTTTTAATAACTATACCTAACCAAAAAAACATGTGAAGCCATTCAGCATAAGAATTTGCACACGAAAGATGGGACTATATTCAAGTGAATTTGGTGATGTAAGAACCGTTCAATCCTGGCACTGGAGCCGACCCAACAACTGGGAAGACGGGAGGTGAAGCAGGAATGTAGGTCGGTATTGCATATGTCTGCTGCCCATTAGCTACGAAAGGAGGAGCAGCATAAAACTGTAGTGCTTGCATCGTTGCTGTTATTGCAGAAAAAAAGAAAGACTTCAGTCATTAACTATCAATATCAAATTGTGAGTGCAAACGTCGCCAAATGGCTATCTTTAGTAACGAATCTGACATAAGAAGAAAACTTCTATGAAAGGAAACAGTTGCAAGAAGTGACTGAACTGCCTCAGAAATTCAATATAAGGTGATTCTTTAAAGAAACAATCTACAAGATGAATAAAAAAGCTAGGCACAAGTAGCAACCACAAGCAATTTATTTAAGAGTGTCTAGCTTTACCAAATGTAAATAAAGTTGGAAATTCAATCATTACAGCTCTTCATTCGTGAAGAAGGATATTACAGTTTCCTTTCTGTTGAATTACATTTATGCATCCGAAGATGCATCTGATGGCAAACTAATAATGCGCAGGTAGCCTTTTGAATACATTCTTCAAGTTATTTAAAGAATGGTGGAATTAACAAAGATAATCAAAATTTGAGTGGTATAGCAACTGACATCGGAAAGCAAGTTTCTTGAGATACACACCTTGGAGCTTCGGAAGATCAGGTGGAGCCATCATAGGGCGTGGAGGTAGCTGTGAGAAAACTGCAGCACCCTGAGTGACATCCTGCAGAAAAGGGTACACAAAAGTCAGAAGCCGAAGGCTCAAAAGAGAAGGAAACACATACACATCGTAGAGGATAAACGAACAGATAATTTATAAAGGCGCGTGAATGGGAAAATAAGCAAGGACTATACGGATGACTTTCAAACTAATAAAGTAACCATCTTCTGCCAACCAAACTTATTTATTTGCATATTTTCTACTATCATTGACTTTTTAATTGAGTTTTAACAACCGTATAAGCATAAAATAGTTCAATTTAGGTCACTGGAATCTCAACATATATGAATATGCGTGTGTATAAACTTCAAACTAGTAGAATAAAACACAAGTTGGTAGTTGCCTCACATTAGAAACTGGATGTACATAAATGAGTGGCCTTCGCCCAGCCATAACCTGTAAAGTCAAGAAAGCAACACGTTTTTATCTACATTAGGATGTCCAGCAGAAGATCCAAATACATAGAGGGAAATCAAATGAGCACAAGCAAAATCAAAAGTTCAATGCTCTTAGGCACATACACTTTGTGCACTTGGATATGCATATGGAGGTCCTGCTTGGAGATGGCTGTATTGACCAGCATATCTAACCGGCGGTGTCCTGCTTCCCAAAGGTCCAACAACCTATATTAAAAATGACGCCAATTCCCACAATATTAGTTGGCATTATAGATATACGAAATTTATGTCGGAAAATCTCAACTGACATCACTTTACAATAACCCAATGAGATGCATTTTCCCACTATATCTGAATTCTCTTCCTTTTCCTCACAAAGTTTATGGTTCATTCCCATACTTTATCCAAGACAAATCATCTAGCTAAAAGGCTAATGCAGAAAAAGAAGAGGAAAACATATTGCTAAATAACCTGGAACAGAAGTAGTAAAGTGTTACCATCTATAATCAGAAAACATAATACTCTGAAAACTTTTACAAGTGAATGGAAAATGGAAAATGCAGATTAAGAACTCGAGTCATCAGTAAAAATGACAAGTTAGTAAACCTGGAGGTACATACATGTTGTGCATAGGGTATATCACCACGGCCATTCACATAATACAGGTTGTTCTGTGGGGAAAACTTTGCAGGTGCCGTTGGTACCACGGGCGCAGGTTCTAATGAGTGACTCGTACTAGGTGCCGGTGAAACTGAAGGTGTTATTGATCTATGTTGTGGCAATGATGGAGAAAATAACTTTGCTCTGGGATTGAGCTTCGATTCCTGAGAAGAAACATTTCTCTTAAATTACAATTATGAAGGGGGCAAAGCTACTTAACCATAAAATCCAGTACTGATAAATGTACAATCATAGCAGAAAGAAAAATTACATTCTAGTTAACAAGAAAAAAAAGAAGAAAAAAAGAAAGAAAAGCACTCCTGAAAGAAAAATAGACTTCTTCAAGCAGAGTGAATCTAGGAAAAAGAGCAAAGCGCCAGTTGCCATAGTTCCTAATGGTCAACTTTCTGCTATGGACTCATTTGATATGAAATCACGTATTACATTTCAAAGATATTCAGAAATCATCAGCAAGCATGCTCACTTTATAATGTAAGGATGAAGACCTTTACCTTAATTGCTTGACCAGGATTGCCTTTTTTCGGAATTCCAACTTTTGTTGAAGCGTGTGATGCATTAGGGCTAAAATCATCAACAGAAACAGAACTCGGCATTTCAACTTTATGTGTTCCAGAAATGATTTTCTCCCCAGAACGTGAGTGACTTCTACAAGCATCCACTGCATACATAAAAGCACCACGTAAGAAATTTGGCCACACTTAAAGCGAACATAAAGTCCCAAGCAGATTCGTAATAAAACCACAAACTTCAAAGCAACAAATCCAAAACCGTCAGCATAGATTTGTGTTCTTCCAATGTGGCTTCTGACTCCACATAGGAGTTTCAACTAATTGTACTCAATTCAGCATACATAGCTGCCTAATAGCAAGCTTAAGGTATTGATTCTATTCATCCATAAACATGAAGAGGCTACGTATAATAAGCAGAACCCTCTACTTTTCCAACCCTTAACCATCTCATTGGCCATGGAAAAAAAACATGCATGACACCACTCACAGGCAATGAACTCTAATTATAGTTATGTGAGACTTAAGAAACCAGCATTGCATGCTAATTAAGTCTGAGTATAAAGAAGTGTTTGAACTTACAGCTTGATCTCGACCCTTCAAGTTCTTCAGTCTGAAAAGAAAAAATCAGAGACATTAGAGACTGGAATAAATTAAATTACATCATTCAGCTTGAGCCTTGAGATGTTACAGAACATACTCTTCGTTCTGCCTGCTCAGAAATTTCTGCTCCAAAGACACCTTGTTCCACCTCTAATCTGTCTCCAACCTGCCTGTAAATAGTAATTCATCAGTCAATAAGACTGAAGGGCTAAAACAATAGATAGAAAAATCCTGCTAGTGTACATTCCTAAAATCATCATATCTACAGCATTAACCCATAGCTTTCCTTAAGAGGTTAAGCAGGAGACTGCCACAATAAACAAGATCAAACAAGATAAGAGCATCTATACTACATACCTCTCATTAGATGAAACTGGTTCAGCGTTTCCCCTCTGCATAAAAAGAACCAAACCAAATAGTAAATCTAGAGAGCTAAAAAAGTTGAAAGACATACTTGAAATATGAAGTTTACATGTCTAAGAATGTATAAAGGTGTATAAAATAACATAAGAGAATACAGCTCATATGTGGGTGGGGTGATGTTTGGGGAATAACGTCATGTGAATATTGAATATCTGAGTGAAAACAAAACCATCCCCCACCTTACCTTAAGGAAGTTTGTGCCATCACGTTGCTGATTTCCAGCTTCCACAAAAGTTTTCCTTACGGAACCATAAGTTGCACTTTTCACTGGATCCAAATGCCTGCATGTTACAGTATACATATTAAATAGGAAGACAGCAGTTACTAAGACATAGAATCTACCAACTGTGCAAAAAAAAAGAGACATCATTGCTATTCTCAAGATTCCAGCACTGGTACAACATATATAGCAGCAGACCACCAGAGCAAACCTTTCTATAAGGCTTAGCTAAAACCAAGACAAGTTCAAAAGAACAGCATTTGAAGGAATTCAACCAAACCTTGAGCGATTAACCTTCTTCTTTTTGTCCAGATTAAGCTCTCTGTGATTGGCTGCATTACCATGCCTCTCGTCACATTCATTCCTATGAACAATGCCAGACCCTGCCCCTACACAATCTTCCCCAACTTTTCCAGAGACGCCTTCTGCTGGGAACAATACTTCCTACACAAAGACAGCACCAGTTCATCATACTCACACCTGGATCCTGTCCAATCATTCTAAATCCCAATAATATAGAGAGTAAACCGTATCCTACCCTGGCAACAAGTTGAACTAAATTTTCAGACATAATTACAAGTGTATCTATCAGCTTCACATCCGCCACATTCGTCTCCCGGGCACCCTTCTTAGTCCTCCTCACATTCTTCAGCACAATGGCTGCACCGAAAACAAGATTCTACCAGTTATTAAAGACAGCTACCAAAAAGACGACACCTTTCATAATTCTATCATAATCATATGAGAGATGAATAAATAAAACCCAAATCAAAGACATCAGGCAAAAGCACATTTTTAGCATGATCGCATCTGAACTTACAAGCTGCTCAAAATCCTCGGGAGAAAATCAGAACCCACAATTTATATCACGTAATTAGCATAAATATTGAGATTGAAACATTAAAACGCCATCATAAACGCAATAAGCTCTCACCGTAGCCACTGCCCACGTCGGAAGTGTAAAGTGTTCCGGAATAAATCGAGCCGTCTTTCACGTGAACGTCAACTGGGTGGTCAATCATGCACATGGTGGTGTACAGTAACGCGTCGTTGACGGAAGTCGACGCTCCGTTTTCCTCCGCTCTGTTTCCCTGAGCCATCTGTTTGAGTATTAAACGGCGTTTCTCTCTCTCGCTTGCTGTGCTTACTGGTGGGGAGAAACAGGTGGTGATTCCGGGAAGAAGGGAGATCTAGGGTTGTGGTGGCGGTGCTTGCGACGGAGACGTGAGTGGCGGCGGTGGTGGCGCGGTGGTGATCTAGCTCGGCTGGCGATCAGAGGGACAAAAACGTGCCTGTATTTCCGAGGTGTATGTTTTTGCTATTATGCCCTTCTTTTTCTCTTTCTTTTCGAAAAAAACATGGTGTACAAACTGTACATACTCAAACAATATGTTATCTATTTTAATTTTATTTCAAGTACTATTATCCATATTTTTATTTTAAACCAGCATTCTCGGCAAAGTCACCATTTTCCCACGGATATATGAAAATACATTGTTTAATTAAGTTCATAAAAAAAATAGTTGTAAAAATTTAAAGTTGAGCGGCATCGCCCCTAAACCACTACTATGTAGTTAGGTAGGGATAATCAATCCATAGTAACGGGAATGTTGAACCTGAGGTCATTCTATAGGTTTATCTACCCACTAAATTTATCGCTTGAGGGAGAATCAAAATTTTTATTTAAGGCTACTTGACTAGTATGTGGTCAGGGGCGTGATCCCTTCCCTTTTTTTAATGAAATCGTGAACTGAGACTTTGACTATAGACGAATACCTTGGAAAGGGTATGATACATAGTAGTCGCTCGCTCTATCGAACCATCTAAAATCACATAGCCCTATTGAGCTAGCCTAGTAGCTGCAGATGCATTTACCATACCGTGTGGGGTTCTAGGCGAACTTATTATATACTCCCTCTGTCCCACTAATATTGGCATAAGTGATTTATGCACTTTATCCAAGACACGTGTTCGACAGTT
>JAULKK010000011.1:8747281-8757660 GCA_032355705.1 Rubia peregrina | reverse complement strand
GTTATGACTTTTTAAGTGGTACGTTTTTATAAATTGCATTGCCAAGGTGATGCTATTATTTGGATTTTGGAATTGTTTTAGTTTGAAGCTTGGATGATGGTTGTTCATATGGCATGTTCATATTTTCAATCTCATTTTCAAACCCTTTCTTTGCTTTTAGAACAGTTTTCGGGAAATGTAATTTGAATGACCGACATTCACCGACTTGTACAGAAGTAAACTCGATCTGATTTTGTAGTATTCAAGTCTTCACATGACACTGTACAATAGTGGAGTGTGTAATTGCTTTGTGCTAAAAGTTAAGTGGTTCACAACTTCCCATGGACAAATATCCAAGTAAAGTTGTCTAGTAGGCGTAACTTGAGCAATCTTGCCACAATCTCAATCAAGATTATCTATTTTCAAACAAGAACGAGAACTTTTCTCCGGATTTAGCTCTGCTTTTTGCAATTGTGGGGTTTTGATTCAGTTTCGCTTTATATCTCAATCCACATGGGCTGACATATAAAACCGTATGGTAGAACTTGTGTGCCGAGTGATTTGCGAGCCATGGATTATGATCCAACCTTTTATGGTCCTGTATTTCTTTAATTATTCGTATTATTTAATTGAATTCAACCTTCTTGTCCATTTGACACCTACAGGATTGTAATTTGTGTGGGAATGTGCATACTCAAATTTTACTTCCACATTCCAAGTGCTGAGTTGAAATACAATTAGAGCACATATTGATTTTTATTATAGTTGCAAATCTTCAATTTTCACCTGCAAAATACGACTACACTTGTATACAAACGCAGCGAGTGAGAATAAAAACATTAAAAAGATGTATGAATAACTTTGCATTTTGTACAAATAAATTCAGTACACCCTTATTTAAAAAATATGACTAATTTGGAATTCTATTCTCTCGAAAGGATTATATTCGTTTTGTTTTGGAAATTTCCTCACCACTTGTTCAAGCATAAAATGATTAAAATAGAAATCCCCCAAGCTAAGCTAAGAAACAGAAAAACAAAAAACGGGTGAGACCCGTGAGGAAGTGAGAGAAGAAAACTACGAAAATACGCAATTTAAAATATACTACTATCTTTTTTTCTTTTCTTTCTTAAAAATACAAAAATACAAAAATACAAAATATGCCATCAGCATCAAACATTCTACACACACAAAATACCGTTATAAATACCATTTCTCAATTGTCGTCATCTGGAAATGGAAAGGACCATGCTTACAAAAATCTGCACAGCTTTGGATTCTGTACTAGATTGAACACTGAGTTCGAATCAGAACATTATGAAGCTATTTTTGTTTTTAGTGTCATTTGCGGTTGCTCTAGTGTTTTCAAGAGGAGAGTATGTGCGGCCTCTGCCTAGAAAGAATCTGCAGTTTCCATGGAGTTCGAAGCCTTCTTCCCTCCCCCAGCAGGTGAAAGGGGCTCATTCAAAAATCCCTTATTTTTTTTGGGTTTCTTGATTCTTATTCTAAGTGTTTGGTTTGTGATTCTTGGTGGATTTTGATTAATGGGTTGCTAGAAAGTTGGTACCTTTGACTTTGATGCAATTTTGATGGGTTTTTGTTTGTTTATGTTATCCTGTTTTTTCTGGAGACTCTTTGTTAAAGGAAGAAGATAAAATCTTCTTGTTTTCAAATACCTTAGTACTTTTGTTACAAGAATTTGTTGTTACACATGTTACAGAGATGCATTTTGTCTGATCTGAACACAGTTGCCTGATATGATCCGTATAGCAGATTTAGGCCCGGTTCTCCCGAGCTTATCTGTTGATTCGATGAGATTTGGCTTAGTTGAATTAGTCATGTTGTTACTACTTTTCAATACATTTAGTTCAGTTCATTTCAGACAGCAAAAACAAGTAAAGAAGTACAGGGCCTTGCTCACCAGCATTTCCTCTGTTTCTCTCTGGTTTGCTGCAATTGCCTGTCTTTAACCTGCTTTTCCTAATATTTTAGGTTCATATCTCCTTGGCTGGGGATAAACATATGAGAATTACATGGATTACTGATGATAAATCGGCTGAATCTGTGGTTAAATATGGGACGGCACCCGGAAAGTACAACTCCCTTGCTGAAGGGGAGAGCACTTCCTACAGCTACTTATTGTACAATTCAGGAAAGATACACCATACTGTTATTGGGCCGTTGGAGGATGACACCACTTACTACTATCAGTGTGGTGGAGAGGGTCCTGAACTCTTTTTCAAAACCCCGCCATCTCAGTTCCCGATCACTTTTGCAGTGGCCGGGGATATGGGGCAGACGGGATGGACCAAGTCGACCTTGGATCACATAGACCGGTGTAGCCATGACATTCATTTGCTCCCAGGGGACCTTTCGTATGCTGATTACATACAGCGCAGGTGGGACACTTTTGGCGAGTTGGTTCAGCCACTGGCGAGCAGAAGACCTTGGATGGTTACACAAGGAAATCACGAGAAGGAGCATATTTGGCATGTTAAAGAAGGGTTTACTTCTTATAATGCAAGATGGAAGATGCCCTATGAAGAGAGTGGATCCGGTTCTAACTTGTATTATTCGTTTGATGTGGCTGGTGTCCATGTGATCATGCTCGGGTCTTACACGGACTATGATGAGTACTCAGATCAATATAGCTGGCTCAAGGTTAACGCTTCTTATTCAATTTCTTGTGTTTCCTAAGATGTGGTGAATGGACATTTTTATTTACTTCCCAGTTGATTTTTGAAATTCAGACTGATCTCTCAAAGGTGGATCATGAGAGGACGCCTTGGCTGATTGTTCTATTCCACGTCCCGTGGTATAACAGTAACACGGCTCATCAACATGAAGGCGACAAAATGATGGAATCCATGGAACATTTGCTCTACTCAGCTGGGGTAGATCTTGTACTTGCTGGACATGTGCATGCTTATGAGCGATCGGTATGCAACATTATCAAACCGGTTTACTTTGTCCCTTTCTATTTTAGAAGCGTGGAACGTTTCATGGAGTTTATGTATTTTTCTGCAGAACCGTGTTTATAGCGGCAGGTCTGATCCTTGTGGTGCTGTCCACATTACAATTGGCGATGGAGGAAATCGAGAAGGTTTAGCCCACAAGTAAGTGTTCTCTTCACATGGCAACTTTATTTGTTCCTTTGTTTCTGTTTTTTCTTCTGTTTTCTGCATTGTATTCAATTCTGTAAGTTTTAGTCTTTACATCATGTCAAAGCTAGTGATAGTTGTGAGAAATATAGGATTGTCTTGTGTGCAGAGAGTGGAGCTTATCATCGATTTTGGTCATTTATGTAGTCCATTTGCATCAGCTTATTGTTTCATTTATGTTAATTAACACGTGAAATGAGTCCATTTGCATCAGTTTATTGTTTCATTTATGTTAATTAACACGTTGTGACAGGTTTATAAAGCCATCGCCAGAATGGTCAGCTTTCCGCGAAGCAAGTTTTGGCCATGGTGAGCTCAAGATAGTAAACTCCACCCATGCCTTTTGGGCGTGGCATAGGAACGACGATGATGAACCAGTGCAGTCCGATGATGTCTGGATAACCTCTTCACAGGGTTGCATTGCTCGAAAGAGTTATGAACTGAGAAAGATCTTGTCTGAGCCATAAAACGGCCATATTTAGGATTTGCTAATGATGAAGTGTTGCACAACGGAAAATAATGTATAGTGAATGTAGATTGAACCAGTTGAGATGATCAAATGTTGTAATGTCAGTTATGCATCAAAACTTAACATAATGTACTGTTTGTAACCTTTTTGACAAGAATGTACTGTTACTTTTATTTGTATCTTACAGCCTCAGAATCTGCCAAATTCCTTGTACGGAGTAGTAAACATAACTCATTTTACAGGTACATTTATACCAAGTAGCCTATGAAGTTCTAATGTCGGCCAAGCTTAGGCCATTTCAACAAACTAGAACACCATAACATCTACTTCTAGACAAGCAAAATGTTGTAAGGATTCCCCAAATTGCTCAAGTAACAACTAACAAATGTAAGCAGTGATAGAATGACAATCTTCATCCTCTCTATCAAAGAAATTTCGGTACCAGAGCAGATTCTTCGGAACTCGAAACATGCGAAAATAACCTGGAAACTGAAAGCTCAGAAGAAACAACGTCTGTCATTTCTTAGGCTACATGTTCCGTGATTTGGGAGCTTTCTTTCTGATAATTCTTTCCCCTCCAAAGTATAACTTGTTCATCCTTAAACAAGATGGGGACACAGGGAACCAGGTCCTGCATTACATGGAGAACGAGAAAATGTAAAAAGCAGCATCCACGTAATCCAAGCCACAAAGGGCAAGAAGCTGACTATAAACCATTTTCATCTATGGAGGAACAAGATCATACCTTTAACTTAACACCGATTTTCTTACAGTCGCTGGTTCCCACGTGGGAACAATCCAGCCTTACCACCTCTTCGGTTTCAAATGCAGCTCTCACTCTTTCGACCACATTTACATAAACACCATTCCTCGCTGTCAAACAGAACCAGCTAGGATTAGTACAAATTAAAAGAACATTTATACCCAAATCCAAATCCAAGAAATCATTTCTTACTGAGTTTCATCACGGGATCAGAGTTGAGCCCCTTATTCCTCATTTCCTTAGTCTCCTCAAACGTCAAGCCATCAGCAACAGGCTTCACAAGCTTCGGATATATTGGGGCGAGTGGCTTCCACATCATCAATGGTACGATCGGCCTATTCTTAGGATCATAGTTTCTCCCTCTGAATAACAGGAGGACGTTAATGTGACGATAGATGATAACCCCACCCGATTTGTCCTACAAATTCACTGTCATCTACATGAGCACAAACCAAAAATCCAAACCTCAAACATCAGCAACCAAGATATCACAATGCAACTCCGAACGAAGATCAACAAACCTCAAGATGAAAACAAACGTTGTCCATGTCAAGAGTAGGCACTCCCAAGCACTTGATCCTCACAGCTTCAGCTCTCTTCCAATGGCCATGAATGTCTTCGAGCGTGTTGTGCGTAACTCCTCCTTTCCCTGTTGCAGTTCACATTACGAAAAGTGCAAAACATCGTAAACTAACTAACAATGGATAGGCTATATAATTCATATCTTGTACTACCATTTTTAATTAGCAAGCAAACCAAGTGTTCATTCTCCTACTACAAAAGCAACATTGTAATATCCATATTCAAGAACAAGTTTTTGTTTTTGGTCTTTCATTTCATAAAACAGGTTAATTACAATAAATCCCAAAAAATTACCCAAATTAATTTGGCGGGAGCAATCGCTGTGGCGGTACTTCTCAACAAGCTCAGCAACCTCCTCCTCCGTTAACGGCTCTCCCAGAACATCAATCCTTTGCCGGGCCCACTCCAGGTGATCCGCCGTCACTTCAGCCGGAGCTTCGGCTCCGGTCCATTTCCGGTCCAGCCGGCCAGGCCCAAAGGGAGAAAATCTCGGCGGTTCGCGAAACCCAATGGGTTTTACATCCGGGTTCGTCTCAGAATACGAGTACCTGAAATCAAACGGAAGATCGGACTTCACCGGAAACTCCTGGACCTTTTCGCCCTTGGGCTTTTCCGACTTGCTTTGTTTATTTTTCTTGGTTTGAAGACTCGGGGTCGGGGGTTTAACGGGGGTTTTAGGTGTGAGTGAAAATGGAGGGTCGTATTCGTCTTCCTCCTCTTCTTCTACAGGATGGGAGGTTAGGAAACGAGTGAAATGATCGGAAATTTGGCGTCGCGGTTGCCCGGAGGCAGAGCTCCGCCGCGAAAAGAGCTTCAGCATCGTCGGAGCTTGAATACGGGTTCAACAAAAAAGAAGCCGATGATATCATAAAGAAATATTTTTTGCTCCTATAACTCCAATTCCTAGCATTTGTTAATATAACCATGGATTTTTTAAAAATGTTGAAATAATTTCAATTTTGTAAAGTAAAATGACCACACACTTTCAAATTTAATATGATAAAAAATTATTATGTTCATGTAATCCTTAATTCGTTCATAGTATGTAAACTTTTCGAAAGTGCTAGGCTTAAATTGCAGTCAATATCGATTAAAGTCAGTCAATATTAAAATGACACAAAAGTTTTTGAATTCAATTTATTAAAAATATTTGGAAAATATTATTGTCACTTTTTAAATAATATTTTTTGCCAATCACCTTTTTCATACAAATGACCTCTAATTGTTCATCAATTTATAAACAAAAATAATCAAAAAGAGACAACTCACAGAACCATGATGTATGAATTATTTGAAGTGGGAGAGAAGTAGCCACGGACTACATCGGTGGAACACGAATAATTACATTAACTACAAGGCATTAGAATCTCCACTATCCACGTCATCTTCATTCGAGAACTCAACATCATCAGTACGCTGCCAACTGCTAATTTGGACAAATTATTTGGCATGACTAGAGTCAAAGTTGAATGAATTGATGACGAATGCAACTTATTTTGCCGTTAGTTAGGGCGTTATTTAGGACTTTCTAAACTAGAGGAATTCTCAGCTCCTATCGCAATATGGGAAATAAGCAAAGTATCATGTACGCATTCTTAGTGGTGGATGAAATTAATGGGGTACACATTCCTAAATAATAAGGATTTGGGATATGGGAGGGTTTTGGTGAAGGAAAGCAAAGAAAATGAAGGCTCCGAGAATGTGATGCTTGTTGGGAACCATTTGAAATATTCAATAGTAATATGGTGGGCATTGACGATGGTAGGAAGAGAGGAAGGTGATCGATTTGGAAGAGGGGTGGCAAGGCGAGAAAGGGGGAAAGGGAGGGTGTGTGACATTGTTGAAATTAATGGTGATGATAGTGCAACGAAGTGTTAGATGAGTGTTTCTAAGTTGGGTGATGTTGGTGGGCTGCATGATGTTGGTGGGTTGCGTGTGGCACGTTAGTGCTGGCTGAAATCGATGAATAAGGATGCCAGCCAAACAAGACTATTTTTTACATTTAAATTTTTTTTGGTGGAAAAACAATTAGAGGTGTCCTAATAGCACTTTTGAAAAATTTATATGTTGGTAGAAATTTATGAATACTTTTCAAAAAACTATGGGTCATTTTTTTTGTTCAAAAAAATTCTTCCAAACTACCAAGGGTAATGTCATTTACATTGTTCCCCTGCAAGAACTTTCCAAGTCAACGTTCAGAGGGATCAATTATTTGAGTCAATATAGGTTAAGGGTTACATGAGCACTTTCAAAAATTTTAAAATAAAGTTGGCACATAGGCAAGAACTAGTCACACTCACGCACACACATATCACACAATATTCCCTCTAGTTTTTTAAATACTGGCTCATTCCAATAAAATGACACAATTTTTTAATGAAAAGTAAAATGAGTAGATGAGATTGTATGATAGTAAAAAATACACTGAGTGGATGAAAATAACTTAAATTTTGCCAAATGAAAAACGAAAAAGGAGCGAATATTAATAGATCGGCTGGAAATTTATTGTAAAACTGAATAGTGAATAATATGTCATTAAAGAAAAGACTAATATTTTGCATATTTGAAGGAAGGTGATTAGTGATTTATTCTTTCCACTAATACCATATTATTCACTTTAAATTTTCACTGTGAATATCATTACTCGATTCCGATCTCCATTAATAGAGATTCATAGTAGCATTTACAATTTGCTTAGCACTTGTAAATCTAAAATTTCCATGTCCATTAAGAAAATAGTTGGAATTTTCTCTAAATATATTATTAGAAAAACACCCAAAAACAATAAGAAATGGAGTTGGTACACTTTGAACGAGCTTTTGATCTTTGACCAACTCACAAGCAGTACACCAGATTTTGCTGTTGAATCTTCCATTTAAATTCAAGCTGTGATGACCCATTTTTCTGCTTGATCTGAGAAGTGGGAACGATCATATTTCCATCAATTTCGTCTTGTTTCTGAAATTTCTTTCAAAATGCATGATTTCTGCTTCACAATCCCCTACGGCCTGATTCTGGTGGCCGGCGGCGCCTTCGGGTATGTCAAGAAAGGGAGCACGGCATCCCTAGCTGGGGGCGTGGGCACTGGATTGGCCCTCCTCTTTGCTGGTTATCTCAGTCTTCAGGCTTACAATAAGCGCAAGAACTCTTATCTCGCCATCGTTCTTGAAACTGGTAATATTGATTTTGGAGTTTCTTGTTTACAAATATATGTTGATTTTCTTGACATGAATGTTATGATTCTTTGGTTTAGTTGGTTTAGGACTTAGGATATGCTAACATAGTGTAAGAAAATTTGTGGGGTGAAGAAGTTCTCTTGTGTGATGTTTCGAAGATTTAGATTTGTATCTGTTTGACTGCCTAGGATTCTGGAATCTAGATCTTGGAAATGTAATGACTAATTGATCCCTGAAGAGAGTCCTATAGTGACCATGTGGATAGCTGTTTGAACTCCAATCCGGTTTTGTATGTGTGAACATTTGAATCCATTCGCGTGTTTATGGACTTATCTTCATTCATTAGACTGATGTTGAATGCGTTGTCGTATATTGCATCTTGTGTAATGCTTGATCCATTTCCGATTGTGTTGCTCCGAGAATTCATGTTGGAGTTTAGTGTGATATGAAGGGAAATAGCCCACCTTTTATACACTGTAATAGGATAGTTCTTGAAGCGACCGTTGTCATATCTTTACTCCACAAAGGGACTGGAGTATTCATTATAGTACACTACATATAGCTGTAAATCTCGTCGCTATAGTTTGCCATCACTTCTTATCTTATACTTTTCATGGGGTTGTTGATACAGCTTTTGCTGCTGCACTTACATATGTAATGGGACAGCGTTACTTGCAAACTTCAAAGGTGATGCCTGCTGGTATGATTGCTGGGATAAGGTAACTGAAGAAAATGGTTGATTCTAACTTTATACTTGCTGCTAAATTAGACTATCGAGAAGACAAATACTTTCATTCAGGTTATTCTTTTTATAGCATCGTTTATGTTCTCCTTAGCTAGTAAGTAATATGGATCATGGCAATAACTTATTTACATTCTTGTTTATTTCTTGATTCATCCGTTGTGTAGTTTAGGTGTCATTGTTGCTTTAAATCTACTTTTTGCGAAAAACTATTCTGTGATTTTTTTTTCAGCCAGTAGGTTAAACTTGGTATGCTAGGATTTTCTTACGGGAAATCATTCTTTGCATGGTTTTGAGTGAAAAATTCCTCATGCTTTCTTTTTTAAATTTCAACCAGTAATTTGTGAGGAACATTTGCTTCAACTGTCTTGTTTGTACAATTTTGCTTAACCGCTACGCAAATTTCTGAAGCGTAAACTCTCTCTTTCTTTTGCAGTGCAATCATGACAGTGTTTTACTTGTATAAACTGGCCTCCGGCGGCAACCATTTCCCTCCAAAAGCTGAGTAATAGTGCGGAGTAGATGCACTTAGTCAGTATTTCGCTTCACTATTGTTCGAATCAATCATCTTCACACTTCTTTTGACCAGAGCAAGAAACGAATAGTATGTGAAATCAAAATGTTCCAAGACTAGAAAGCTGAATATTGTATCTGTATTGATTTGACTCTATACTATATTGGATTCTTCTGCTTGTATGGTGATTGAAATGTTCCAGTGTCCTCTTTTTTTAGTTTCTCCACAGTGAAAACTGAAAAGTTATGTTCTTGTAAATGCAGCAGCACAGAAAGACCATTTGGATAGAACAGAACCATCTTAGCAAAATAATGTAAAACAAAATCAATCCCATCAATATTTTGGCATTAGTTCAGAAAGAATCTACAGAATTAATGAACTCTTTCGACTGGAAAGATTCATTTGCAGGCACAAAGTAATTAAGTAAATTTTACACGTTTCATGAGAAAGTGACCTTCAAGCCACTGTACGACAACCCATTTTCCTAAACTACGAAGTATCTGTGAAGTGATTGCACTTGTGTTTGTGTAAGACCCCCCTATCTAAGAATACAAAAGTAAAATATCTCCTATAAAGAAGTGTAGTTGTTCAGTTTTCCACCATCAGAACTCACCATGAATTTCTTCCTAGCCCTTGCTCTGATCCTTACTCCTTTAGCCATCTTCATCTCCAAGAGAGGAAAGAGATCACCAGAAAGAACTCCTCCGGGTTCGCTAGGGTTGCCGCTGCTAGGCCAGAGCCTCGGTCTTCTCCGGGTGATGAAAACTGACACAGCAGAGAGGTGGCTACAAGAGAGAGTGAAAAAGTACGGTCCGATATCCAAACTCAGTCTCTTTGGCACACCGACAGTGTTCTGTTGGAAAAATTGTTAGAAAATATGTTCTAATAAAAAAATTGACTTCGTCAATTTTCGGGTTTAGTTTTGAGTAGTACCCGAAATTAATTGGGTTCGGTAGATGACATTTTTGGATTCTACGTTGCGAGTACTATAAA
>JAULKK010000011.1:8732118-8747181 GCA_032355705.1 Rubia peregrina | reverse complement strand
CGTTAACTGATTGAAAAAGTTTATTTCCATGAAACGCAAATTTCTTCAAACAAGATTTAATATAACAATGCTTGTGATAATTTTATGTTCGGCATTTAATTAAATTGTTATATTTCCAATATAAAGTGCAACAGTTGTATCTTGCATCTTGTGTAATGCTTAATCCATTTCCAATTGTGCTGCTCCGAGAATTCATGTTGGAGTTTAGTGTGATATGAAGGGAAATAGCCCGCCTTTTATACACTGTAAGTCTGTAATAGGGCAGTTCTTGAAGCGAGCGTTGTCATATCTTTACTCCACAAAGGGACTGAAGTATTATTATAGTACACTACATATAGTCGTGATTCTCATCGGTCTAGTTTGCCATCAGGTCCATCACTTCTTACCTTATAGTATTCATGGGGTTGTTGAAACAGTTTTTGCTGCTGCGCTTACTTATGTGATGGGACAGCGTTACTTGCAAACTTCGAAGGTGATGCCGGCTGGTATGATTGCTGGGATAAGGTAACGGAAGAAAATGGTTGATTCTAGTTTTATACTTGCATGCTAAATTAGACTATTGAGAAGACAAATACTTTCATTCAGGTTATTCTTTCAATAGCATCTTTTATGTTCTCCCTAGCTAGTAATTGAATATAGACCGTGGCAATAACTTATTACATTCAACTGTTGTGTCTTGATTCTTCCGTTGTGTGGTTTAGGTGTCATTGTGGCTTTGAATCTACTGCTCTACTGCTCTACTCAAGTTTTAAGCTTTTTGCATAAACTGTTGTGTTTTTGTCTGTCAGTAGAATAAGATTGGTATGTTAGGATTCTCTGCAACATGGTTGCAGTTTAAGTGCAAAATTCCTTATGCTTTCCTTTTTGTAAATTTCAACAGATTTTGTGAAGGACTTTTACCCCAACTGTCTTGTTTGTACAATTTTGTTCAACTGCTATGCAAATTTACTGAAGCGTAAACTCTCTCTTTCTCCTGCAGCGCAATCATGACAGTATTTTACTTGTATAAACTGGCCTCTGGCGGCAACCATTTCCCTCCAAAAGCCGAGTAATAGTCTGGAGTAGCAGCACTTAGTCGGTACTTCGCATCACTGTTGTTCCAATCAAACATCTTTAGCCTTCTTTCGACCAAAGCAGGAAACAAATATGTAAAATCAAAATGTTCAAGACTCTTGAATAGAAGAATCATCGAATTAGAAAGCCGAATATTGTATTTGTATTGATCTGACCCTTAACTGCATTGGATTCTTCTATTTGTGTGGTGATTGAAATATTCCAGTATCTTCATTAAAAAAAAATGTTCCAGTATTCTGTTTCTTTTGTTTGTCCACAGTGAAAATAATGTTCTTGTAAATGCAGCAGAGCAGAGATAGAACAGAACCATCTTAACAAAAGAATGTAAAACAAAATCAATCCATCAATATTTTGGCAGTAGTTCAGAAAGAATCTACAGAATTAATGAACTATTTAGACTGGAAAGATTCATTTGCAGGAACAAATTAATTAAGCATATTTTTCACGTTTCTTGAGAAATTGACCTTCAAACCACTATATGACAAGCCATTTCCCTAAACTACAAACAATCTATGAAGTAATTGCACTTGAGTTTGTGTAAGATTCCCCCTATCTAAGAATATGAAAGTAAAATTTCCCCTATAAAGAAGTGAAGTTCTTCAGTTTTCCACCATCAGAACTCATCATGAATTTCTTCCTAGCCCTTGCTCTGATCCTTACTCCTTTAGCCATCTTCATCTTCAAGAGAGGAAAGAGATCACCACAAAGAACTCCACCAGGTTCGCTAGGGTTGCCGCTGCTAGGCCAGAGCCTTGGCCTTCTCCGGGCAATGAAAACCGACACAGCAGAGAGGTGGTTACAGGAAAGAGTGAAAAAGTACGGTCCGATATCCAAACTCAGTCTCTTTGGCACACCGACAGTGTTCATCCATGGACTGGATGCCAATAAGTTTGTGTTTGCGAGTAGCGATGGCAGCACGATAACCAACCAGCAGACACAGTCGGTGAGGATGATCCTTGGCGACCGCTGCCTTCTGGAGCTGAATGGCGAAGACCATAAGCGAGTTAGAGGCGCTCTTGTGTCTTTTCTGAAACCAGAATCCTTAAAAATGTACGTTGGTAAGACTGAAATAGAGGTCAAACGGCACATTCAGATGCACTGGGAAGGAAAGCAGCAGGTCACTGTAAGTTCTTCTCAAGAACATCTGCATTTTCTGTTCATTCAATTATCTGAGGTTCTTATGTTTGATTCAGTGTATGAAACAGTACGTATGAATTAGGAATAACTTGTGGCTGTTTCTGCTGATAGGTGCTACCTTTAATGAAGAATCTGACATTCAACATAATATGTTCGCTTCTTTTTGGGATCGAAAGCCAAGAGAAAAGAGATGAATATGTTGATCTATTCCAAGAAATGATAAGTGGGATGTGGTCAATACCCGTAAACCTGCCCTTCACGCGCTTCAGGCGCAGTCTGAAGGCCAGCGATAAGGTTCAAGAACTCCTGAAACAGCTTTTGAAGGAAAAGAGCAAGGCTTCATCGAATCAGGACCTCATCTCTACCTTACTCGGCATCCATGGAGGAGAAGACGGCGAAGATCCATCCGTGTCTGAAGATGAGATAGTACACAATGTTATGCTCATCATGACAGCGGGACATGATACTTCATCGGTCTTGATCACTTTTATCTTGAGAGTTTTAGCCAACAATCCAGCAGTTTATGAAGCTGTTCTAAAAGGTACTTAAACTCTAGTTTGCAGAAAATGCATTTAGCTAGCAATCAGTTTCTAAAACTCCTTCTGAAATGATAGAACAAGATGAGATAGCGAAGTGCAAAGCTTCAGGAGAGCTTCTAACATGGGAAGATCTTGCAAAGATGAAATATACCTGGAAAGTTGCTCAGGAGACTCTGAGAGTATTTCCCCCCCTCTTTGGTGGTTTCAGGAAGACTGTAAAAGACGTCGAGTTTGGAGGATACCTCATTCCAAAAGGATGGCAGGTAAGCTCTGGCATCAGATCCTCTGCAACACTTTTCATGTAGAACAGTGTCTTATGGAAGATCATGTGTCAAATGTTTAATTCTTTGCTGTTCCTCTTTTGATCAGATATTCTGGGCAACTTCAATGACACATTCAGACAGAAGCATCTTCCAAGAACCAGAAAAGTTCGATCCTGAGAGATTTGATGGCCAATCATCCATCCCTCCATACTGCTTTGTTCCCTTCGGGGCAGGACCCCGGATATGTCCAGGATACGAGTTCGCAAAGATCGAAACCCTGGTTACACTGCATCATCTGGTTACCAGATTCAAGTGGAAACTCTGCTTCAATGACAACATCGTCGTAAGGGATCCAATGCCAAGGCCTACTAAAGGAATGCCAATCGAGATCACCCCAAGAACTTCGATGTAAACAGATGGCAAAAGGAATCGGCAAAGCAGAGAATCTATATTATATAGAGAGGCAAAACCTTTCTTCTGTAGCATACATAAGAAGGAATATGTTTATGTACATTCTGGATTTACAAGTCATATTGCTACAACTCACCAATTTTCACTAAGCTAAACTAGTTCTGTCAGTAAACTTTCCTATGCTAAATCAGCAATCCTTTGGCCTGAGGTATTGTGTTGGCATAGATGGGCACCTTTCGTTCATATGAGGATACGGGGCCATGGTGTTGTATCCCGGGAGCTCCATCCTGTATTTCCCGCGAATTTGGCAAAACGGAAGCTTCACTGTGTCGCCATTGTTGCACCAGTTTGGCAAGCGGCTTAAATCGTTTTCAAAGAAGTTGAGAGAGTATGCATCTTTTATCTAATTTTCCAAGAAAATATAAGATATTGATCACTAAACAATCATTTCAAGTCAGAAGCACAAAAGATTGATCATTAAATTAGAAACTGACCGTAAACTCAGTGACTTGAATTTGGTTCTTGAGATCACCAAATAGCCCTGCTTCTTTGTACATCTCAAGAACAAAGGCAACACAAGATGCAGATTTTCCATCACTATACACCCAATCATCCCTTTCTGGAACTGCCAAGAGTTGAGCAAAAGAGAATCCGCGCTTTCCAAATTCAACCAGACAAACAATCTTAAGGCTGACACTAAGATAAAGACTGTACAACAATCACACCTTCCCCAAAAAACAATTTAAATCTCTCTTTTATTAACTCATTTCGTCCTCTATCAACTATGAAGACAACATAATCTCCCAAAACATGTTCATTGAAAAAGAGCCTGAGCACATTTAAAAGGAGCTATATGCATAGATTGAATGTTTTACACCTGACATCGAGTTCGTAGACTGAATATATTATTCAAGTACAAACAACTACACACACAGCTTTGTCAGCACATTAAAAAGGAACTACTGCAATTTCAGAATGCTTCATTATATCAGGTGGAGTAAGCAATCAACAATCGAACTAAAAAGATAAGATTTAACTAAGAACAAAATTCTTCCCATTCCAATGACATCTAAAGATCAATTTCAGCCCCAATTAATAAACCCAGATAACAATGTTAGGCACCCCGATCAAAGCATAAAAAAAAGCAATGTAACAGAAGAAAATTATGGTGTTTTACAGGAAGACAATTCAATTTCTTAGACCACCGGTAAAGATATTACTTATCAGCATTACTTAGACCGTAACATTTTTCAGACAAAGCTAACATGATTAAGTGACTCTAGCAATATTCCAAATACCTGTAATAATTGGGATTTTTAGGTTGAGAATAATCTACAAGTTCAGCAGCTTCCTCTACAATAGCCTCTATTTCTGCCACTACTTTACCACCATCCTCCGTCAGAATATGAGCCCTCAGAACTGAGAGTTGCAACAAAACGAACTTCCAAAAACACGAAATGCCTTTTGCAGTATCTGCCAAGGTTTGCAACTGTTCCAACATTCCAATCCGAAATAATCAGCAGAACACAAACCTCAAGCTGATACGGCTAAATTTAGTTACATAACTTCATTGACGAAATTCAAGTTATAAACAGAATTAAAAAGAAATCAATTATGACCCGCAACTCAAAAGCCTAACTTCTATGTTTCCTTGCCAATCTCAACAAAATAGGTTTAAATTTTCATTACCCAAAAACCCTTTATAGTGTGATGTAATCCGCCACATTGAATAAATATATAGTATATATATAAGAGTATAACATTTAAGAAATTCACAGAGTGGTGCTGTAGCTTACCTTGGAGCTCTCGTATGGCGTCCAACGTTCCTGAAATCAGCGGTCTCCGGATCGCGGCGCTCTGACTGTCAAATTGAGTTAGGGTTCTAGAGTCTGTAGTATTATCGTGAAAATAGGTTTACAGTTGTAACTCTGAACCGAGCCGTCTGGTTCGTGCCTCCGCTGCAGCTTTGGAGGCGAGCTCCTTCTGCTCCTGCTCCTCCCGGTCGGCCTGGTTTTTGGAGTAAAAATAGTGACAGCAGGAAGCCTTTATGCAGGAGTCTATTGCCCAAAACGACGTCGTTTTGGGAAGCCACCTGCGAAATTTCGAAATTGCCCCTGGACGACCATTCTGTCAACAACTGAAATGGGAGAATTCCTTTTTAAGTTAAGGGTGATGAATCACCATTACCGCCAAGCTCAGCTCTAAATTGGGTCAATTATAGTCTTGAATTCCTTAACAGTTGAGTATGGGACATACTGCCCTTTGAGAAAAGAATGTCAAATTTAGGACCGTTTTCCCAGATTGGTCAAATCATCCGAGAATTTCTAATCATTTGAACTGAAAATGAATATACCAAAAGAAATGGTTAGAAAAGTTATAGAAACGTATGAAATCTTGATAAAAACTTAATTAAGAAACAGACCTGGTGCAATATAGTCACAAGATCTTTCAATGACAGACATGGACTTGATCCCCTCTGCATCTGCATCAACGCCATTAGCTACGCCAAAATCTACGACCCAGTGTACAACAATACAAATGGGGTGTTCTTTTCAAGTACAACAATTCAGTGCAAATCAATTTATTGGCCCCTTGCAAACAATTTTATGGAAGAAAACTGCTTACTAATTTGTATAAGGCATCATTTAATACGAGGATAATTGTACAAAACAAAAATCAGACAAGATACAAACTTCAAATGAACATCTAAGATTCTAAATCCTTGTTCATGAAGGTACTTGGGTGTCGAAAAAAGTAAATGCACTAAGCAATAAAGTAGAGAAATGCCATATGCAGATCAACTTTGCAGAAAGATCAGGAAGAGGGCCAACAGATTATCATTTACACTGGTCATATATGCACCTAGTTTCTTAGCTTTAAAATAATAACTCAGGGAGAGTATGCAATCTTCAGTAGAAAAGAAAATAAGCTTTGCCGAAGTTCACAAGAGCATAAGCAACCTAGAATATATTCAGAGTACACTCACACTAAGCCATGTGATGCGACAATACTCCCCAGAAATAATGTTCAGCCATTTCCTATCCCAGTAAAATTTGTCAAATTTAGCATGAGCTGCAAAACATATCCTCCAAGTCAAGAAAAGAGTTGTCATACCATGACTGGCATAACAACAACAAAAAATGGTAGAATATTTCCACAGAACCGAGCAAAAATTGAACTTTGTGTCGAAAAATACAGTATTCCAAATTATCCATTTATTCAACGATTTTAATATTGTAAATGGTAGATAAAAATACTGATCATTTTAGCAGATGAGATAAGTACACATTAACTCAACACTCAAACATAACTCTCTAGAAAAGCGAGGGAAACCATGAAAACCCATCATCTTCTCCAACTTGAGCAAAAATGTTCAACACCATTCTAGCTCAGTTAGCAACAAAAGAACTGTATTTAAAAAAATTATTGGAAAAAGGAACCTACATCGCTAACTAATCTATTAATACACCACAATAATTATATGCAGTAAAATAATGGTTAGATATGCGAGGCTATCAGCAATATAAAGCACAAAGTACCTCAATAGAAGGGGTTGGAACAGCGTGAGGTGTTCAGAAATAGCTGTCTTGGGATTTCCCGGACTGGTTCAAAATGCATGATATGCATCATATTCCTCAATTTTCTCATAAGGTTAAGGTTCAAGAGCTCAAACTCTAACAAGAGCTCAAGTATAATTTTCCTAAATGGTTTATCTCAAATGCCGGAAAATGAACACAAACAACATATCCACTGTTTGTTCTAAAATAAAACATGTCACCTTAACAGCACAGTACAATTTTGAAAGGCATGATTCCACTTGTCTTTGAGAATATCAAGGTAAATCCTCCCCAGCTGAAATAAAGAAACAATTTTAATTTGATGTCATCTGCAATGATAGTGGATTTTGAGACTTGGACATATATCTTAGAGATATATCTGCGTGCCTTATCAATGTTTGGATGGTAGATTTTAGTTAAGATACGAACTTGTAAACAAAAGAGCTTACTATATTCAGTATTCACCATTTCAGACAAGAGGTAAAGAATCTCAATACCATACAGGACAAGAGCATACAAGGAAGACCTATTGCAAAAATACTTAGTTGATTTTTGAATGAGAGGCTACCCAGAGAAACTGGTATATTTACTTCATATATAAAGCTTCACGATAGTGGACTTCAAGAGTTCTCATAATCATGGGAAACTACTATTTTCAGTTTACATGCACACTATTGGTTTATGAAGCAACAAGTTAACATCTATTAGGTTATTCTCACCCAACCAAAATAAGTAACTGGAACTGACAGAAAACACAAATCCACAATTTGCCTCCTCCTCCTCCTCTTTCAGCACCTCCACAATCTGCCTCACCTCATCCCCACTCCACTCTATCACCCTCTCTTCCACCTTCTTCAGAACCACCTCCGCCTCCCTCGCCAGCCCCTTGAACCTCGTCCAACCCTGACTCTCAGCCGTAAACGCACATCAAGAAGAGTTACCCTGATATCCCTTCACTTTATCTATTTTTCCCTAAATAACTTTATCATATAACATGAAAGTAAATGCAAAAGATCACAAATAATATAAATGCACAATCAAACCGCAAATCCTTAACATTAAAAAACAGGAGATCCCATGGTTGTTGATCTTTCATAAGAGCCCCCTGTCACATACTTGGAGCTTGGAAATACCTCGTAATGCATTCTTGCAGGCCAGAAGGGAATGCCCTTAACCCACACCTATGTTTCCCAAAACAGTAGAATCAATTAAATCTCTTTGAAGTAAGAATATCAAAACATATGTAAGGATACGAAACAACTAAAGGAAAAAAGCATGCCTTAAGGGCCTTGTACATATACTATTCATGTATTCAACAATTAAATTGTTTGCAGTGAGGGTTGTGAAACACACCAAAACACTATATGGTGCCATAGATGATGAAATCAAATTGCTTGCTAGCATTAATGCTAAACATAGTGAGAATTGGATTTACATGTCCATCAATCATTGCACAATACCTGCCAGTGTGAATTAGGTAACTTGGTGCTTAAATGTGATAATCCCCCATTAGCCACACCGAGATTGCCTTCAAAATCGATTGGGTTAACTTTGTGAGGCATGGTTGATGACCCAATCTCTCCCGCTTTAGTTATCTGTACATAAATTAAGTAATCATGAATATTTAAGCTTGAAACTCAGAGAGTACATGGTATTACATTCAAGAAAAAGCTCACCTGCTTGAAGTAACCTAAAGAGATATATCGCCAACCGTCTCTATTAAAATCGACCAAGATATTGTTAAACTGAATGATGGAATATAAAAGTTTGGCCATGTAATCATGAGGTTCAATCTGCGTTACAAAAGTACGAAAATCAAAACCATGCAGTAAGACAACACGTCACAAAGTAAAACAAGTGAACAGACCGCTTATGCCATATTCAAAAGTAAGACTCCAAAGACTACCTACTATGCCATATTGAAGATCTAGTAATCATCAAAATAGTCACAAATATGAAAAGTACAATATCAGTCTAATAAAAAATGAAAACAAAAGAGCAGGAAACATACTTGAGGCACATAGGGGTTGAAACTAATTCCTATGGATGTAACAAATTCTTCTGAAACCATCGGCCAACCTATGCCAAGGTATGCAACTAAATGTGCATTGTAGTTCCCAACTGTACCAGCAAACTTCCCCAACATCTCTACTTTTGAAATATCCCGCTTTTCACTGCTTAACCGGTAGGTGAAAATGGCCATTTCCTTTCCCAAGGTGATAGGTGAAGCTGGCTGGCCATGCGTGCGCAAAAGCATAGGAATGCAAGCATTTTCCAGAGCCAATCTAGACATCTTCAAAATCACTTCATCCATGGCCGGAAAGATGAATCTACTCAGAGCTTCTTTTAACATCACCGCGTGAGCAAGATTATTTATGTCTTCAGAAGTACAAGCAAAATGGAAAAAATCAAGCACCTGCAATATGACTATAGTTACAAGAGTACAGAAAATATCACTCATTTCAGTGGAGTTACATAACATGGTAGACCAGTCCATACCTTAGATATCTATGGGTGCGATTCGCACTTTTTCTTCAAAAAGTATTCCACAGCTTTAACATCATGGTTAGTCACTTTCTCAATTTTCTTAACTTCCATAGCATCATCCAAACAAAACTCGTCAAACAAACTTAGGAGATAACTTTCAGCATACTTGGAAAAGCTCGGAACTTCCCGGGCCCTCCTGAAGTTGAGACAGTTTCAACAACCATTTCACCTGGGGTAAAAAAAACAGGGACACTCAAGAAACTATTGTACAAAAACCACAAACCAATAATTTAAAAAAGGTGATCAAATGATCACATTACCTCAACCAAAACGCGGTAATGGATTAAACCGTATTCACCTAAAAAAGGAGCTAGGTCCTTGACCTTGTCCCAATAACGGCCGTCAAGGGGGTACAGAGCTGTTGAGCTAAGAAGCTCTAAACCATGAGCAGACGCTGCCATGGGCTTTACTACCTTCAAAGAATAACAAACGAAACCCATTTAAACCGGCATCCATCATTTTTCTAGCACATTTTAATTTCATGGGATGAAGAAAACTTACCTTGGCTCCATCTAGCACAGCTTCAATCCTGCTGCCTTTTGCTCCAGAGGCGGTGGCTATGCAATGGAAGTTTAGTTGGGGCCGGAGGAAATAAGTAGGATTGATAGTGAAGTTGGTGGTTTTGTGCTGCTTTAGTCCTGTGAAGGCTCTGAGCGACGGTGCCTTCAGTTCCATATCGGAAAACGTCGCTCTGTGGTTTTGTTTTGGTTTGCGACGAAGAAAAAGAGGAAGAGAAGAAGACCACTGTACGGTCAACGGAATCGGAATTAAGTTGAGCTGAGTTGAAATGAATTTATTAGAGTTGAGAAGAAATGAAAAGAGTCGGGAAGAGATGAGTTGAGTTGAGTTGACTGGAGTTGAGATGAATTGAGAAGAGCCAGGAAAGAGGTGAGAATAGCTGAATTGAACTTAACTGAGTCAAACTGAACTGAAATGAATCAAATTAACTGAATCAAACTAAACTGAACCGAACAAAATCAAACTAAGCTAAACTGAATCAAATTGAACTAAATTGAATGAAAATGAACCGAACTGCATCAAAATGAACCCAACTGAATAAAGTTGAATCGAAATGAATCAAAATAAACTAAACTGAAGTGGAGTTAGTCCAACAGAATGGGACTGAATTAAACTGAACCAAACCTAATCAAATTAAATTGAACTGAATCAAACTGAACTGAATTGAATCATACTAAACTGAACTGAATTGAATAAACATTACTGAACAAAAATAGTTAAAAGAAAATAATGGTTAAATTATATTAATAATTAACTAGCGGATTCTACCGCGTGTTGCGCGGTGCTGTTGGTTTTAAATTTTGATTTGATTTTCATGTAATATTTGCGTCTACATTTAAATATTTATATATATATATGTACCTTTTTATCAAAAAAGTTTACCTATCTAAGAATATCTATATGAATTATAAAGTGAAATAATCAATTTAGATAAAAATGATTATATAACGAATAAAATTAAACCCTGAGATAATACTCCTTCCGTCCCATAAATATTGGTCTATTCAATTTTTCTAAGTCAAACATGGTAAACTTTTTCCCTAAGTATAAATTAATATATTTATAATAAAAATACCATGTGAGATATTATTAAATTTATCTTTAACGTCTATTTTTATAATATCAAATTTACCAAAAAATTTTTTAAATCCAGAAGGATTCCATATAGGCTTTCTCAAAGGATATTGCATATGGTTTAGAGCATTCAACAAATCTGTTTCGTTTCGTTTCTCTCACTGGAACTATTTAGTTGAGGACAACAAATGAGGGATTGACATTTTTCTATGATTGAACAAAATGTCTTCCCATATGCACTCAGAAAGACACTATTTTTCTCTGCCCAAATTTGCTACATTCACCCCCCTAGATAAATGCAGGTCAATGAAATCATAATGCCTTGATATTGCAGAAGCTTTACACCATTGCTCTAGCACCAACTGCAAGTGTTGGAGCCAAGCCTGGAAATTGGTTGAGCTTTGCAAGCAACTGGCATGGACGGGAAAGACAAGGACCGATGTAAGGTCATCCCTGCATAATCATGTCTCTACTGCTGCTTCTGCCACTGCCATTGCCAACTGGTCCAATTACTGAATCAGATATGGAAAATGTTTCTTTGCACCACTACTTGTATAGCTAGAAAAAGAAGAAAAAAAAATCAGGAACGAGAAAAAAGTCACCTGAAGTGGGCATTGGCATTCTTCGTCTAGGACAATTGTTGGGCATCAGATCTTCCGTCACACTTCTTAACTACAATATTGGAACCATGCATTACAAAGATCCCATTGCTAATGTTGGCCATAGAACAGAAGAATTTACCTTTGATGGATCCATAATCCGAGCAACCATCAAATCCTCATATTGGTTTTTGGCTGCATTGTAACCATACGTTGCATGATCTACATATAGATACTGCAGATGTCAATGTGTTCCAACGTTAAAACTTGTTTATCATCACTTCCAGCAGTTCTCAGCATAGGTAAAAACAAAGAAAAATATCTCATTTATCACAACATTTACATTTAGGCCAGCGTTCTTCCCTATCTGTCTTACTGGATACGCTAGCGCCCTTTTGAAAATATCAGCACCAATCTGATCCCAAGAAAGAAACATCATAATCCTCTCATAAATGAAACAGAATGTAATGGAATGATAATTTAGATGTAAGAGACAAACCTTTTGCTCTTCATTGTCTAGTCACATTTTTATATTTTCTACCTTTGCTGTAAGCCTTAGAAGGCAGCATCCTCCGCCAACTACCACTCCTTCCTCGATGGTTAATTGAGTGAAATGATCGTAAATCTTTCATTATAACTGACTTGGACAATCAAGAAATAATAAAAACATCAATATGATCAATCACCTTGGTTTCATTCAATGCATCTTCCATTATGAGTTGTTTGTCCTTCATCTCAACTTGCATTTTCGCTCCAACATGTCATTCAAGATCTAACTCCACTAATGTCACAATTGATCATACATTTTACGTGATCAGATGGTCACTAAACTCATCTTATACCTGAAGAATTGCAATTCCACCTGACAATCTTGTTATTCTTTCATTCAATATTTTCTTCTGGTATTTTTCGACTGAATTCTAAAAAAAATTACTCATAATTGCATCAGTGATTCCTTGGAGCATTTCGATAAGATAAATGAAAGGAAGGAAATGAAAGGCATACCTCGACGAGACCTTGTATCCGCGAAACTATTTTCTTAACAGCTTCTTGATTTCTTCCATCAGTAACAATCAATGTGGAGTCTTAAGTAACCACATCCATAGTTGCAGTTCCAAGCATAACCTTGTGAGCTTTCTCAAGTGTCAAACCCATATCTTCTCTAATCATAGTCGTTAAAGAAAGATGATATACTAAATTGTGAAAAAAATTACTTAACTTTCATTTTTTAGGCACAATTATCTCGATGAAAAACTGTTTGCACCACTGAAAATGGTTCATCCATTCTTTAGCTTCTACTTCTCAAAACTAATTCCTTTTACACAAGAAACACATCTTATACCTCCTGTCAAAATGACAATATCATCTAGGTAATGGCTCTTGCTCTTGTTGAAGGCTTGAGCTTTGATAGCCACAGTCTCGATTATACCTTTGAGCTTGTTCCTGATCACCGGAGCCAAAGCTTCCTCCTCAATGCTCTCAGCTACTGTCAAAATTGGGTAATCCTCCTTAACCGCATTATCCAAAATATTGAACATTTCTTTTGGATCTGTGATTTTCTTGTCAACCAAAAGTAACTGCGACAAAAGAATCCACCATCTACTTAGTGTAAATAAAGCATGTGATGCTGAAAACACAACATAATGTACCTTACAATCGTGGTGTTCGGCTATCCTCTGCTATCTGTCAGTAACAAAATAAGGAGATCAAACTGCATCCCTTCTACAAAAAGTAGGGTATTGTCAGTATGGTTCCCTTTCTGAATGGTAACAAATCCATGTCGCCCTACTTGTTTAAAGGCATCAGATATCATGTTTCCTATTGCGTAATCATTGTCTGCACTAACGGCAGCAACATCTGCAAGCTCATGATCTACAACCTAAGACAATGTAGATTATTAATAGTTTGTACCAGATCAAAATTGTCACTTTTCAGCATTTTAAAGTTAGGATTAGGATTGTAACTCGCAACAATTTACCTCTCCAGACACTGTTTCATTTAAAAAACAAGGGCTTTCACAATTCTATCATTCCACAGGCAATCTGAATAGGGTTCATGCCAACTGCTACAACCTGACAAAATGTGGATCTTTTTCTTCTGAGAACTGAACCAAAAACTTGAAGATCACGGTTGCAATGTGTACCTTCTGCAATTAAGCCTCGTGTGAGTACTATCGATGTAGTGCAACCATCTACTGCGAGCTCATTAGTTTTCGCTCCTGCATGCTGCACTAATTTTACTCCCACATTCTCCAAAGGGTCCTCCAATTCAATCGGTACGCTGAAAGCAAGTAACTTTAGAATGCGGCGATCGGAAGGGGTCTAAGGTGAGAATGCGAGCGTTGCTGATGGAGACAGAGTGATCAGAGAGAGAATAGAACGATGTCGTTTTACAACAATAGGGAAGTGAAAAAATAACGTAAATACCCTCGGTTGATACTAATAGCAAACAATCCTTATTATATGATGTTTTGCGATAACTATTAATTAATAAAATAAATTATGATATAAATAATAGTGTATGTGAATTTTTATCGACCTATAATATGCTTCCATAATTTAAAACACCAATTAAGAATTTAGATAGAATTTATCAATATATTAATGGTAAATATGTTAAATACAATCAGTTTAGTTATTTAATTATAATAAATATTAATATTAATTAAATTAATAATAAATCATGATATAAACAATAGCATGTAAAATAAATATTTTATTTAAAAATTTAATACATAATATAAATTTTATGATGCAATTATAGAATGCGACCCCTAATGTTATCGAGTTTGAAGTGAAATTAATTTTTTTTTATAAAATTACAAACATTTCACATAATTGTAAAAAAAAATATAAATTGTAAACATTTTTTTATTGAGTTTGGAACTCTATAGGACGCAATGATGAAACACATAGTGCCAATGAATATATATGATTAGCTCTTGATGAAATTATTTTCAATTATTCTTCAGCGTTGCTTTGAACTACTATGTGTAATTTAGCAAATATTAATATTTATTTAAACTACATAATGAGTAATAGCCCTGGAGTTAAGTCATTTTGAGGAAATTTACAATTAATGAACCAAAGTGAAATTTGGTACTGTATACTTCCATAATTTTAAAACAATGATTAATAATTTAGATAGAATTTATTTAAAAGTGATAATTATCTGTTTTTTTCTCAATATTTACCTTGTAATTTTTACGGTATTCTATCTTAGTAAAATTCATAATTAATATTTTAACACCCAAGTGAAAATTAATGAAATGATTTTAAAATTAAGATTTTAAATTCTATGGTATTTAACAATTTGTTAATAATTAATAATATATTATGTTAAT
>JAULKK010000011.1:8721394-8732018 GCA_032355705.1 Rubia peregrina | reverse complement strand
TACACCCAATCATCCCTTTCTGGAACTGCCAAGAGTTGAGCAAAAGAGAATCCGCGCTTTTCAACTTCAACCAGAACATCAGGAAGACTAAGGTTCTGTATTAACAAAAATAAAGGACACGTGATTTCTGAAACTTAACTAAAAAGTTTAAAGTTGACCAAACTCAGACTCATCATCTTAGCTTCTACTCAAACATTCGAATTTTCCCCGGGGCATTCTTAACAATAATTTGATTATGAATTTATAAGTCCAGGAGGAAAAAGAAGAAACCTTGGTTCCAAGTCGCATGTTCAACGCCTCGTTCCACATGTTAGCAGCATAGGCTGGCTGCAATTGATTCCAGATAGTCATGACAGAAGCAACCTGTGCCACACCCAAGATTCAGAATCATTGAAGAGCTTAAGTCATTAACAAAATTTATGGTAAGAATTATTTCTGTACCAGATGAGCATCCAAGGGCGGAGGATAATTTCCGTCTATAGTGTCTATCCAGCTAAAGATCAAATTATGATATCCATAAGGTTGACCAACCATGCTTCGCGCATACTCCCAAGCAGCAGTCTCATTGAACTTGGCTTGGATGTCAGGTCGTAAAGGAAGCAGTGCAATATGTGGATTTGCATCATCCTTGGTCAACTCAAAATTCCACCACTCATCCCACGGCATGATTACAATAATATCATTCCCCTGAAATTACATCGCGACATTCAATTTTGCCAATAGAAGATCATAGTAAGCGATAAGTGAAGCACATTCTATCATCTAAGCTTTTCAGTGTTTTTGTTTGCATAGAGAACTGAAATCATCTGAATCAGCACAAGTCCATCTAAAGGTTATTTTGAACAAGTTACTATTCATAAGTATCTTTACAAGAGATGTGGAAGTTACCTGCTCATCTTCATGTCCTGATTCCCCGACAAATAGCTTTCCTTCAGAATCTCTTAAACAGACTGCGGTATGGCCAGCATAAGCCCCACTGACCCACTTCTCCAGAGACTCAAAACCACCCCATCGGCCACGGATTTTCGATATCGCAATGAAATCTCCAGAGCGAATATCATCAGTACTGATATTTGTCACCCATGGTTTGGGACGCTGCTCAAATGAAGTATCCATGTGTTTCTTAAGGAACGCAATGTTCGAATTCTCTCCCCAATCAGTGTTGGTAAACAAAGGGAAGACATCCCACAGTGCCTTAATGGTTCCCAACATTCCCGCTTGCATGAGGAAAATCGAGACTCCCTTACGTTTGACCTGTAGCCAGAAAAAACAGATTAGCCACTGCATCATGCAATTTTTTTTACTAATACATGTCCTGTGATTGATTATTAAAAAAGAATGTGAACTCACATATTCATACTCAAGCTTTGATTCCCACTCATTGAACTCGAGAGTATGCTCACGAGACAGAAAGTAATAGTCCCAGGTCACACGATATGGGGTCGCAAAGAGATAAAGATCCATACATGTGAAGCTATGAGCATGGCTAACCTGAAGAAAATCGAAAAACAAGTAAATACCGAATAATAGGAAGACAATTTCAAAATCCCCCCCTTTCAGAATACAGTAAAATTAAAGATCTTTGAAATGAGCACTGCATATTCCAAAAACCATAGAGAAGTAACCAACATAGCATCCACCAGCGACTCAAGTACTGGTTTACTACATGAACAGCAACTATGGTTCGCTACCCTAACAAGGTCAATGAAAGCATTCATAAAGCTGCACCACCATTAGTGATCTCATTGCTCACTAGTACAGTCTAGCAAATCATATCCTACTTATTATCCCCTAAAAACATAAACAAATTCTTCCCATTTTACCAAGTTCTCGGCAGTTAAATTCGAAACAAAAAGTTTCAAACACTCGTACCATCTCCAACCACTTGTATTCCAATAAGCATCAAATATCACCTCAGAAAAATTACATATCAGAACTACTGACAGTTTCACTCCAAATTTGCCAGATACAACTAAAACTTTGTCACAGTAAGTGGGGTCGGCTATATTGATCATATAGCGCCAGGATATTCCATCTAAGCTTTATCATCAACTAAATAAAGAATAGTTTTACTCCATATTTGCTTCTTCGAACTACATGAGCTCGGCTATATGGATCATACTTTCTATCTAAGCTATATCATCAACTAAATAAAGGAATCAAACACAAGAAATAAGGCCCAAAAAATCACTAAAACCAAAACCTTGATATGTAGAGTTCCTCCACCCAATAGACTCCCACTTTTGTTGTGAAACTCTAGCCAGGCAGTATTCTCGTAAAAGCACGCCCCTTTCCATTTCAGCGTATCGTTGGCCGGCAGCGCCTCCCCTACGAACGACGGCATGAGGTCCACGGCCCTGTTCAGAGAGTTCAGAATCGGCCATGAAACCTGCCGCGGCAAAAGGGGCAAGATGTCGGAAGGCCGAAAGGGGGCTTTCAGGGCATCAATCGGCGCCGAGAATCCAACAAAAACAAAAACAAAAACCCAGAAGAAAAAACACATTTTCTTGAACAAATTTTGCATGGTTTAAGATCAGGATGCCTCAGTCCTCAGTATTGGGATTGGGATTGGGATAATACTACCAAAGATTGGATCTTTGAGACGAATTTTATAATGGGTTGGGAAGAGTTCAGAATTTATGATTTGCTAAGGTTGTTCGCTACTGCTTTTGTACCCTACAACATGGTTTTGTGACGGTTGACCGCCATGAAAGCACAAAGAAGAGGCATTCTGTTGAATATAATAATAAAATACTGTATGCTTCTTTTTCAAACTTTTTCTTGTTTAAATATCTGCAGTTTCTTGATTACAAGGAAGCTAAAAATTGCGTTAGCAACAAATTCCAGGTTGATTGTATTATATCATGCCAACTAATTCATAGTCTTTCAATGTCAAGTGTCATTTTCTCGAAAACAAATTATTGATGGGGTAATCCAAAATTGTGATCTCTTTTTGTGCCAAAGCTGTTTATTTTGTATTCGTATCACGAGGTTCTTGATTATTTAATCGTCATTATGGAAATATTGAGCAAATTTATGATATTTTTATCCACTTTTTTTCTTCTGTTTTATTAACAGAAAACCGAAATGGGGCTGCTAGAAATTCCAAAAATATGGTAACTGTAGGATGGAAAGGTGACTTTAAGTGAAACCAAGCAAAGCAAGCATATTCCATTGGAACTTGGAAGTTTATGTACGCAAAGTACTATGACTTGTTTTCTCCTCCTCATTATTGTTTAACTTTCTCGAAATTTTCGAAGTACAAAGTTCCCATATAAGTCAAGTTTATTTGATAAGTGTAAATATGATCATACATCTTGTCCCAAGATTATTGACCTATTTACTTTTTTACGGTATTCAATGATCATGTTTGACCATCGATATCTCTAGATACATACATAAAAAATGATATTTAGAAAATAGACGTTAAGATGAATTTAACGATATCTCACATGATATTTTTGTTATGGATATATAAATTGAAATTTAAGGTCAAAGTTTACAAATTTTGACTTTGAAAAGGTAAATAAGTCAATAATTTTGGGACGGAGGGAGTAGTATTTTAGTACATATATAACCTTCTTTCTATCTTAAACCTCAGTCAACAATGGTCCTTAACTATTTTATATGAAAAGATCGAAATACCTCAACTAAAAATGCATAAAATGTAAAATCTTTATTTTGCCCCTTGCTACTTATCTGAACTTCTTAGCTCTGCTTCGATTCTTTTTTTACTTTTCCTTTGGCCGACAACTTCTAGCATAGTCGGGGTAGTGAGAAACTCCGAGCGTTGATGACTCCGAATGCAGTCAGAGATAGAGTTGAATTCCAACTTCTCGAATCAAAATCTTTTCAAGCCTAATCGCCAATGACTCTGATGACTCCGAACGCAGTCGTCGGTGACTCCAAGTACTGTCGAAGGTAGGGTTGAACTCCAACTCCTTGAATCCATATCTTTCCAAGCACATTCGCTAATTACTCTGATGACTTCGAGTGCAGTTACCGATGACTCATCACAGTTGTGCGCCAAGCACCATCAGAGGTAGGGAGATGGTGAAGTGGTGTCGATGCAATTCGACTCCAATGAGGCAGCGACAACACAATGGGCGGGGTTCGATGAGCGGGGGAGGTCCAATGGGAGAGGAGGAAGAATAAAATCGTCCGAAATGTAACTGAAACTTGAACATGGGTATTTTGGTCTTTATAAATTTGGTCAACTCCAAAAATTGATAAGTCCACACCAATTGTTGGTGAAAGAGTTGTGAGTTTTTCCGTCAACGCTGATTTTGAACATGTCAGTAATTTTGGGATAAAAAATAATGGAAAAATGGGTTGCCAACAATTTTCCTTTATTTTTTTACATTATACACTCTTTCACTACTAACAACCATGATTGTCCTCGATTTATAGGTGATTGAGTTCCCGTAGTAAGTAGGATTTTTCATGAAATTCAAATTAAATTTCATAATCAAAGTTACTTGGTCGAAGACTATTTTTTCATAGCAAATTATATTTGCTCATAAGACTAGGTAAACAAATGACTTCTAAAAAGTAGTTTTAATACGTATCATCATCATCAATCTATGAAAGCAAATTCTGGCTCCTCTATCTCAGCATGTTCTCTTTATGACGTGGTAGAATTGGCAGCATGCTCTGTTTCTTGGCTGTAATGAGCCTAGAAGAAGATCATCTTTCCCATTCCACTATTTCTTGGTCTCTATTGCCCTGTCCACTTCACTCTATTGGTTGTCAAGTAATGAGCCACGCAACCAAACAAATTCAAATACTATGTAATTGTTTTCTATTCACTCATTATTTTCTATGTTCTGGGACTCTAGGACCAATGCAAACAAAAATTTCACAGTAACAGCTTAACACAATTCCTATGTAAATAGCAAGTTCTAAGTTTGAATATTGTCCGAGTGGTTCGAATCTGGTGTGTTTGTTTGTGGTGTGAGTTTGAATCTCATACGGGATCGGGGAAATATTTTTACATTTTTGGTGTTTTTTCCCGTGTGAGACTCCCACTTGAGCTACACAGACAAACATGGTGTATATGAGAGTTAAAGACCATAATAATGCAAGTCCAGGAGATGGCGAGTTGAAACCCGAGTTGTACCTAACCGGGCACAATGCCCGGACCATTGATTAATAGTGAGTGTCAAGACTGAAGTTTCCTTTTACTAAATGTTGTCCTAATTAAAGAACAAGATGACCAAGTATCCAAAGCATTAAGCACCACAAACCTGTGTAAAAGACCTCAAGCAATCCGAAGCCACTAATTCTTTCCTTCTCCATTGCCTAGCTAGTGAGTTTTGCCTATAAACTACGCTTTCTTCTAGCTCAGATTGTTCCACTTAGAGTTTGCAAAATGTCTGCTTTTTCTCCACTTAGATCCCCATTCCATGTTTCCAAATGCCATGTAAATAGCCATCCCTCAACCTTGCACATCTGCTGCTCATCCTCCACCACCACTGTCAAGCCCGTGCCTCGACGATCAGAGCCGCTTGTTGCTGAATCGCTGCGAGTTTTGAGCACGACGCCTTTGCTGAATGATCCGAGCTTGAAATCAACGTGGCCTCAGCGGGCATGGGTGGCGGGTGGATGCACCACCGTGCTGATTTCTCTGGCCAAGTCGATCACAGGCGCTGCTGATTCCCACGTCTGGCTGGAGCCGGTTTTGGCAGGGGTGGTAGGCTATGTTCTCGCAGACCTCGGCTCTGGAGTCTATCACTGGGGCATTGACAACTATGGCAGCGAGAAAACGCCAGTTTTTGGGAACCAGATAGAAGCATTCCAAGGTCATCATAGATGGCCATGGACAATCACACGGCGTCAGTTTGCTAACAACTTACATGCCCTGGCTCGAGCTGTGACCTTCGCGGTTATCCCAATCGACCTTCTCTGCAATGATCCCGTCTTCCTTGGTTTCGCGGGTGTCTGCTCTGGTTGCATCATGTTCAGCCAGCAGTTCCACGCCTGGGCTCACGGCACGAAAAGCAAGCTGCCGCCTGTGGTGGTGGCTCTGCAGGATGTTGGGGTTCTGGTGTCGCGGTCCATGCACGGAGCTCATCATCGGGCCCCGTATAATAACAACTACTGTATCGTCAGTGGCGTCTGGAATCCGGTCTTGGACAGATACAAGGTGTTTGAAGCCATGGAAATGGTGTTGTTCTTTAAGCTGGGGATTCGGCCTCGGTCATGGAGCGAACCAAATTCTGACTGGACAGAAGAGACTGAAACTTTGTCGATGATGATCCAGCAGCAATGATTCCATTCTCACCTGCAAACCTCAATCCTATATGTATGATTTGTTTATAAGTGTAATAAAATTTAAGGACCATCACAGTAGTGTTTAGCTCTTGAGTAAAACATGACAGTTCCAAGAGTTAAAGAAAGCTAGCAAGCTCGAAAGAAGAAAATATAAGAATGTGTTCATAACAATATCTTTCAACTTTTACCAACATTAATACATCAGTGTGTTTTCAACCACAGAGTGGCTGTACAAGAAAAACAACGAGCATAGGCTGCTTAAGTTATAGATCTGTTCTACTGGATAACACTACGCTTACAAGATTGACTATGAGTCGGAGTTACTGAAATTGCAGTTTTTCTATTTAAAACTATAATAGGGATTCCAAGATCTCAGGAAACTCGACAAATTCAATCTTGACTATCCTCAGAATCCTATCACATCAAAAGTAACAGCATCACAAGTGTAGAATCATAAAACTATGCAAGGGAGGAAACAAAAAATCAAGTCTTTCCAAGCATCGTGATATCAACTCAAAACGAATATTTGTATTGATATCAGAACCTCAAAGCATGTCAGCCCCAGCATAAGAAGAGATAGAAGAGACACACGGAAACCAGTATCTACGCCTGCCGTCTTTATGACCATCATCAATCATAGCCAGACCTTCCTGAATTGCACAACAAAGAGTTAAAATCTCCTAACTGAATTTTAATTAAAAAATATGCAATATGATCAGAACGAGAACACAGCATTAACTTACGTCTAATAATGTTTCAAGGGCATCAGTGGCACGCCCAGATGGCCATGAAAGTCTTTTCTGTACCTCGTCAACTGTAACAAAGCCTTGGGCCTAGTGAAATAGTGGGGGGTCAACCATTGAACAAACATTAACATGCAAGATTCCACTGTCCAAATTATAAACCTTAAACTACAAAGTTCATATCAATTAAGCGCTAAAATGAATCTCACCAGAAACCAAACAATATAATGGTATATGAAGGAAAATATTCATTATGGACACTTGTTAGCAACAAGTCAACGACACCCGTATTGGTTAAATAGGGATACGGACTGATATTATAGAACTATTTAAACAGAGACAGAATAGAATTCCAAAATGCGAGGCCAAGATTAGAAAAGGAGAATCTGTGCTCCAAGTAAACTCAGAGGGTAGAAATACTATTCCAAGCACATACCATTAGTTTAGAACAAAATATTGAGAAACTAAAATATGATGCACTACCTGAGCAAGCTCTAGAATTTCATTATGATCCTTGTTTAGTTCTGTTGGAACAGATCGAATGAGTTTTTTCTTTCCAATGGAGATTACCTCGAAACCACTCCCTAGTACCTGAAAATTGAGTTGGGCCTCAGAAACATGGTTTAGATAAACCCTGAATTGCTGGAGACCATTCTATTAATTTATAAACACTCACCACTCAGAAATCTAGGTTTACCACGAGATTATAAGAGTACATAAGTGCTTGGGATTAGTTACAGAAATTTAAGGAAAAATATTATCTCATCACAAGGCCTAAGACGAGATAACTGGCGAGCTGATAAGTAATGTTAAGAGGAAAAACAGTCGGTGATCATATCAAAATTCTGAATAACAAATATACAAGAATCCCTGCAGGAAGCTAAAAGGCAGATAAAAACATTTCACATCAAGGTATGACTAGTGTGGCACAAAATGTATCACGTACCTTCAGCTTACTTATGGCACGCAAACAGTCATCCTCAGATATTGCTTCCCGAGCACCCTTTCGTCTTTGGCAGACCAGTTTACATAGTTCCTCTAAGCTAATCAAACCTCCATTATCAGCTCTAGTTGATAAGCAAATGTCAACAATTTGCACACCTGGCTAGACAGATAGCTGGCCAGTGAGTTAATGATAAGATATACAGAATTCATCCAATTGTTTTAATAGGTATTACAACAAAAGAGGTGATATATTTTAAAGTGAAATGGAAATATTTAACATGTAAATTTCTACCAGATCTGATAAAATCTAATGTGCAACGAGGGAAATCAGGTAAAAGGATGCAATATAACTGGTGAGTGGAAACACTCTGCAAGAGTTGTTGGATGTCATATACATTCAAGATATTGCTAATGTGATATCACCAAGAAATTTACCATAAATTTACCAAATTCAAGATATTGAGTTGGGATTTCAGCTCCGGAAAGCAGGTAGGCTAGTTGCCTCTTTGTAACTAAAGTCAGGGGAAACCATGGTGTGAAATACCAACTTTAAGAAGACAGGTCAAGGGGCACGAGATTCAAGTCACAAAACATGAAAAGGGTGAAACGATTAAAAAGAACGGTGTCCAGAACAAAAGGCAACAGCAATATAATACAGCCTATGAAAAACATTCAAGGTCAAGGCACCAACCAAGTTCGTAATAGAAGTCTCCAATCCCCAGCAGCTCCGCCCAGAACCCCTTGTTTGAAGCCAGGGGGTCCACTCCTACTTTAGCGCACATCTCATGAAACTGTGATCTGAAAACCGGGTTCTTCCTGATATCATTCTGCATCCAGCAAAGCAATTATTACCAAAAGTTAAAAGATCAACACATACACAGAAAAAGAGAACAAAATCATCATTGGAAAGTAAATTTATGTAGTCAAGTTATGACTTATGAGTGCAATTTTCCTGGCTTAAAAATCACTTATAGCTTTTAGCCTCGGGGAATGAAAAAAAGGTAAGGATGCGCTACAAATTCGAGCCTCCCCTTTTCATTTGCAACTAAGTGCAAATCAAACAAACTAACCACCAGAAAATACCTCACCAAAAACAGAATTTTGAAGTTGGAACCTATTGAAAGAAAAATGCACAAAATTCAAATCTACAACTTGCTTCCAGACCTCAATAACATCCAAAAATTCAGCTTTCCAGTGTTCTTATTATGCTAAAAGTTCTACTCAACACAATATGTTATGGAAAAAACTAACTCAGACAATGAATAGGACCTTGTGTTTGCGAGCGAATTCTTCGAGCTGGGAGCGGAAAGTGGAAAGCTGCTCTTTCATAAGATCGGTCCTAAGCTTCGCAACATTCTCTCCCAGCAAACGGTAGGAATCCTTCACCACAACACACACACAGTTCAATAAGCGCGGGAATCAGGCATAAAATGATCGGAAAACGCCTCACCGGTACAAAATGAGGTTAAAGAAACATACTCTGGCGGCGGCGGCATTCTGCAAGCCTCCAATTCCAGGTCTACGCCTCATCGGGAACTGCAAACTAGGAGAGAGTATTCAATTTGATCGGCGAGCGGCCATCGATGGTGAAGAAATGCAGAATGACTTCACCACCGAGGTATTTATGGATTTAATAAATCTGTAATAATATTCTTCAACAAAATCAGAGTGGCGCAGCGGAAGCGTGGTGGGCCCATAACCCACAGGTCCCAGGATCGAAACCTGGCTCTGATATAGAGAAGCTTCTCTTGCCACCTCCTTTTTTTCTCTATTGTCTGTTTTGGGCCAAATCTAAATCATTTTTCTCTATTGTCTGTTTTGGGCCAATTCTTAAAGGCCCTATTCTGTATTAAAAAAGAAAAGGCCTTCAAAAATATTTAAAATAATTCTATTTTCTCTTTTGGGCCAAATATTTTTTTCTTTCTTTTATCTATTTGTCATGATTAAGAAGGATAAAATAGTCTTTTCACAAGGAATTAATCAGCTAACGACAAATTGAAGCAAAGGAGAAGCTGTTAAGCATAATTCCAGTAACTGAACGTTAGAAGGTGATTAGAAGCTGTTAAGCATAATTCCAGTAACTGAACGTTAGAAGGTGATTAGAAGCTGTTATATTTGGTTGTTAGGACCAGTTTTAGGAGATTAGCAAGATATAAATTTGAGAGTAGTTTGTAGAAGGTATGAATTGTATTTTGGTTATTTTGTGCGATACTCTGAGCTGGTTTACAACCTTTTCTCTCTCCCAATTTAAAAGATTTTTTTGATAATTTCTCTGGAATTTCTCTAATCATGACACTATTTTATCTTTTGAGCCTAATCTAAAAGGCCCTATTCTTCTGCATAAATAAAGAAATTCAAACAAATTAGAAATAAAGAATTCATTGGCCAGCACCACATTCATTTCAAAAACTAGTTTCAACTTTCAAGTGATGATTTATGATCACAATTAACCGTACTTCGATCAAAAGTTAATTTATTTCATTTTTTATATTATAAAGAATTGAAAATAATTGTCGGATTGGGCCAGTCCAACTGTCTCAATCATTCGAAAACTTTGGGTAAAAAACTGGACAAAGTCTTGTGCGAGACCGTCTTACAGCGAGACCAAAGATTAATGTGTAATACTATGAAGTTGAATTTGAGATGAGGTTCCAAATATAATT
>JAULKK010000011.1:8667804-8686751 GCA_032355705.1 Rubia peregrina | reverse complement strand
TTTTATCATTTCCGGCCGGTCAATGGCCGAAAATGACTGGTCAATGCCAGAATATAGTTTTTAGTGTTATATTTGCACTTCATTTAGTAGTTAAGGCTATTTTTGCACTAAAATTTATCACAAAGTTATATGTGCACTTACTGAAATATATAGAGTTATATTTGTATACATATCTATAAAAAATGTGACCTATCCATAAATTTATAATTGATATACCGTTTTATTTTTAAACTTAAATATTGAGCTTTTAAAACATAAATATTGTATTTATAAGTTAAAATATGTAAGGTGTGTTTGAAAGTGAAAATACAAGAAATATTATATACAAGTATAATATTTAACATTAAAAATACTCTATTTAAATTAAATGTCCAGCGTTAATTTAACAAATACAGTGAATGAGTTAAAAATTATAGTGGACTATCCATAACATAAAAACAGACCACATGTCCTACTCTACGACTCTACGTATATTGCAATAATACAACACTATTACAAATTAGAGCAATCGTTCCACTTTTCCAGCAACACTTATTAAAGTGTTATAATACCTTATAAAGTGTTCCCTAAACCTTTGAAAAATTTAATGTTGCGTTAGATCTAATTTAACATCATCTAAAGTAATGCCGATGAACCTATTGCAATAGGTCAAACATAATACTTTTTAGCATTTAAAGTAACAGTCAAAGTGTTGCATTAACGTTAATTTAATTATGGCGGTGTGCGAAGAAATGAGATGCATATCAATACCCTATAAATTAGGTCATTAGAGCATCATGGCGTGATTGTAAAAAGGAAGACATGCTTGGAGAGTGCATAATTACAAAAGAATTTTGGGCAAGCAAGTGGACAAGGTTTGACAAACTATTGTTCCTAAATATTGTTACGAGTATAAATAGAATATCTTTTTACGTAAGGATGTGGTTTAGGTATGAAATATTTGCCAAGATTAAACTTCCATGGAAAGCTTTAGCTAATAGATTGAGTTATTTTAGAAGTACATACGTATATGGTTAATAAATGGAAGATGGTATAAAGTCAGGCCTTGTTCTCTAGAGCTTATTTAGATTTCAGTTCAGATCAGATCAGATCAGTATGTTTATACCTATTTTAGTTCAATTCAGATCAAATCAGTATGTTTATACTTATAACATATAAAGGGGAAAATGCAACATATTTGAAATTTGTCAGTGCCATGGGAAAAAAGTATGTTTTTTCCTTGTTGGAATATAATTGAACTGAACAAAACAATATTAATACAATTAAATCAAACTATTTTTAATAAAATAAACTGAACAAACATTTTAGACAGTTTTGTGCGAGACCATCTTGCAGCGAGATCAAGGATTAATGTGCAATATAGTGGAATTTGATTAAAATTTGGGTTCTAAATATAATTAAAGAAAGTTTGGGAGAGGAAGGAGGGATCTGAGTGCAAATACCACTTTTGGGGTGTTGAACATAAATAATTGAGAAATTAATGATTCTGGGTCATAAGCAGGGACGGATCCAATTTTTTTGAATGGGGTAACCACTAATATATAATTAAAAAATTAAACTCAAAAAATACAGCACACAAAAAATTAAACACAAAAATACAGCACACTAAAAAATTTAAACACAAAAAATACAATTATATAAACAAATAAACAATGTAGCACACAAATTACACAAATACACAATGATATAAATAAAATCCGATAAACAAATATAAATCGTACTAACAAAGTAATTAAGGAAAATAAACAAAATAAAAAATAAAAAATAAAAGAATTAATCAAACTCGTGAGTCAGTGACGGACGATGGTTGTGCTCTGGCAGACGGTGCGGCGGACGAGGGCCTCGGACGACAACGGGTGCGGGGAGCCTGGAGGCAGAGCCAAGCCTTGAAGACGCTGAAGCACACAGATGGCAATTGGCAAAACCGTGAGGGTTTTTATTCCCGTCGTTTGGATCTTTGATTTGGGCTGGGCCAATTTGGTTTCAGCCCAAATCAAAGCCTTATTTTTTTGCCCCCAGACAATCAAAACGACGTCGTTTCACTAAGTGCAAAACGACGTCGTTTTGATTTAGTTAGGCAAAACACAGAATGGGTGCTTCGTCGTCTCCGATACGTTCTTCGTCTTCTCCGACGCATCTGCTTCGATTCCGGCGACAACGAGCTCACATGGGGTAACCAAATACCCATTCCCCTTATTATTATTTTTTCATGGGGTAACCATGGTTACCCCATGGCTCTTAATAGGTCCGCCTCTGGTCATAAGAATCTCGCGGGTCAAGATCCAGGTAAAAAAAATTCGCGAATCATATTTTCCACCCTATTTCCTCGCAATGTGCGAGTTTTTACTACCAGATTTGATGTTTCATTTTCAGTGCTTGATGTTTCAACCAAATCTTATGATGTTTTTTCATAATTCAATTTTTTCACTAAAATCTACATTTTAAAGTTAAATTTTGATCATTAATGTAAATCTTGTGTTAGCATGTAAACCTTATGGAGTACATGTTGACCCTAGTTAGTGAAACTTTATTATCTTAAAATTTAATTTATACTTTATACTTTAATTTTAATTGATGTGTTATTTTTTCCGCACGTCTTTTTAAAAATTGATATTGATGTTTTTTCCTGAATATTATATTATTATTTAGTTAATTTGATGTTTCAATCACCTAAAATGGTCTTTTAATTTTCAATACTGAAGTTTTATTTTTTCTGATGTCGGTATCACATTTTGGTGCATATTTTAATGTTTTATCCTTTTAAATTTAATGTGTATTTTTGATGTTTTTATTTGATATTTAACTATTATACTTTGATTTTTTTGGGGTATATATTTGATGTAATATTTTAGTAAATTTTATGTGTGTTTTTAAAATCTATTTTATGTCTAATTATTTTCTTATGAAGTATTTTAGCGTTTCATTTGACATTTAACTATTTTAATTTGAGCATTCACTTTTTAAATTTGATGTTTAATTATTTTTATATAATGTGTAATTTATAATTTTATTTTATCTTAATTTATCACTTGATGTACCATTCAAAATTGATGTATTAGAATTTATGTTTGATCTTTACATTAATTTTACAACAAATAAGTTTTGGTGGGTTGATTGATCCATGCCCCAAAAGAAATCCTTATGGCCCAATACTATAGAATGCCAACCGAATTTGACCCGACGTAGCATCTCCTCCGGTGGCACTCCATCTTCTTTGACCGGCCGCAACGTCTTCTCCGACTACTGACGTTCCAGAGCCTTCGACCATTGGCATCGAGGCGATGAGTTTCTTCAATGTCCGGTTACCATGAAAACCCTCATTTGCTGAATTCACTCGGTCCCCCACTACCCAAGTCTTGATATGAATTCGTACCAAATTCTCACGGATTTTAGACCGATTTATGACGGAAGTTGTACCCCAACCATCTCCAGCCCTGTAACCCCCAACCAAGAATGTCGACGAATTCTCAATTTTTGGCCATTTTCTTCACTCGTTTGTTTTCAAATGGGCCGTCGAAGGACGCTGCATTGGAATCGCGACTTAGTCTGCATCGGAATCGGAGGACCCTGCATCTGAATCGACGACGATCTACCAGAGATGCCACAGTGCGATGACGATCTACCGGGGACGAAAGATTCAGGGAGAGGGGAGGCGGGGGTTTATGTAATTTCTGATACATTGCACATGAGTCCCTAAGTTTTTGCATGATTTTTAAAAATGACCTCGAAAAAAAGAATATTTGTGTGTAGACCCCAAATTTTAAAAAGTTCCATTTAATATTGTTGTTATGTACAGTTTGCCCCCTGTTCTCACCATAAGATGGTCTTGCAGGAGACAGACTCAACATTTAAATTTATCGTACTAAATTGAAAAACACAAATTAAATTAAACTAATTTGAATTGAAATAATAGTAAATTGAATAAAAATATGACATAGGTAGTTATATGGACACTCTACAATCACACTGTTGAGAGGATATGGAGCAGTAATTAAGAGAATAATATTTGAATCATCCATCATTGTAGGTCTATTATTTGCAGGTCAGTTTAGTTAGATTCTAAATTGATATAATCTAGTTTAGATTTGTTCTGTTATCATTAACTTTGGGAATTTTTTTCCAGGTTGTTGGAGAAATCTATATTCTTTCATCCACCGTTGGGCGAACAATATTCAGAAAGCAATGTCGTGAAGTATTCAAAGGGTTATAATTTTATACTCAGCCAAGTATGAATTTCAATAAAATTAATTTAATCGAAAATAATACACCAATAGGAACAGTTAAGTTAATGAATCACTACGAAAACCGATTTAATTAATCTGATTGAAGCACATTAGTGTTGCATAAAGATGAAAATCCACATATATATATATATATATATCAAGATGGACATTCTAAGATAAATCAAAATAAAGCGTATATGTTTCTCCACTTTCTCATTCATGATATATAAAAAGGTGAAAAATGAAAGTTAGGGTACACGTTCATTTAGAGAACCACATTGCATGCTATTGCCACATTTCATTAAAATTTAAATTAACACCCACTCAATATGTAAGTAGTGGACTCCAAGAGATAATGACTCTTAGCCCATAATGTCAAACTAATCAATGCCAAACTTTTGATGTGCTTCCACCTTTATCCCGTGGGAAAACGTTGAAAGGCTACTTACTTTTCTCTCTTTTTGATAAAACAAAAAAAAACAAATTCTCCCTCCGTTTCTTTATTAGTGACAATGTAAGTTTAGCAGTTTGGATTTAGATGAGAAAAAAAAATGAGTGGATGAAATTGAATTTAGAAATAAAAAGTAGAATGCGTGGATGAAATTGAAGCAATCTTGCAAAAAATGAAAAATATTTCAATATTAAAAAATATCTTATTACGGTAAATGTGTCATTAATAGAGAAACAGAGAGAGTAGTATGTTTTAAATTCCAGAATCGCTTTCATGAATATATCAAGCAATTAAGGCTTGTTTGATTTTGGGCCTTTGTTTACAACCGGGTTAAAGATATGGGCTACGGTGCAGCTCGTTAATAATGGCCCATATTATGAGCTCAAAATGGGTTGAAATTTCTTCCGACGAGACTGATCATTGAGCTGCAGACATGGCGGAAATCAAGAGTATCGGCGTGGTCGGCGCCGGTCAGATGGGCTCCGGGATCGCTCACGTCGCCTCCGTCCACGGCGTCGACGTCTGGCTTCACGACACCGACGCCGAAGCTCTGAGCAGAGCCCGCAGCTCAATTTCCAACAACATCAACCGCCAAGTCTCCAAAGGAACCATTTCCCAGGTCAGAAGCTTTACAGAGCTTCAAGATCACTCTTTTCCATCTGGGTTTTGCAAAATTCGAACATATAACTGAGTTTCTTCCCGACCCTTTTAGTTAAGATCATAATTGAGTAATTAACTGCTTTAATTAAACAGGATATGGGAGCTGAAGGAATTAGGCGTTTGAAGTTTACTTCAAATTTGGATGATTTTAGTTCAGTTGATTTGGTGATTGAGGCTATTGCTGAGTCCGAGGATGCAAAGAAAAAACTATTTGCTCAGTTGGAGAAGATTATCAAAAGCTCCACCATATTGGCATCCAATACCAGTTCCATTTCCATCACTCGGTTAGCCTCTGCCACAAGCAGACCCAGCCAGGTTCTTGGTTCTTGATTGAACTTGTGATTGTTGGTACAGTGTGATTTCCGGTTTTTGCTTAGTTATTTTCTTGATTTGCAGGTGATTGGCATGCATTTTATGAACCCGCCACCTATAATGAAACTAGTGGAGATTATAAAGGGGGCTGATACATCGGAACATACTTACAATACGACGAAAATCCTGGCTGAAAGGTACGTGATGCGGATTGTAAACCTTGTAGCATGATCTATACTTTCAGGATTATTTTAAGGTATCAGTCCATTTTGTGTAAAATGTCCAAATGATGCTGCTTTTAGAGTTTATCGTCCAAATTGTAGATAATTTAAAACCTTGTTATTACAGTTTAGGTGTATAATGTAAAGCTTGTCTGACGTTCCCTTATTTCTCCGCGCATTAGGATTAGCCCTTGTTACAGCTTTGGTAGATACTGTAAACCATGTCTGATGTAACCTCATTTCATGCTTATGTATCTCTCCGTGTCTTAGAATTGTCTAGCGCACAAAGTTTTCCATGTACAAGACTCCCTTTTTAGGACTTGTCAACTAATTTATAGAGGGGATTCTTGATTTACAGGTTTGGAAAGACAGTAATTTGCTCAAATGACTATCCCGGATTTGTCGTAAACCGAATTCTAATGCCGATGATAAACGAAGCATTTCACACGCTACACACGGGAGTGGCTACGAAGGAGGATATCGATACAGGAATGAAGCTGGGAACAAGCCATCCAATGGGTCCTCTAGAGCTTGCTGATTTAATTGGTCTCGATATTTGCTTATCAATAATGAAAGTTCTTCATGCTGGCCTTGGGGATAGCAGATATGCCCCTTGCCCTCTTCTTGTACAGTATGTGGATGCTGGAAGACTTGGCAGAAAACGTGGTATCGGGGTGTATGACTACAATGCAGCACCAAAGGCTCAACTATAAAACATAGGAGTGTGGAACTAAGCAGGATTAAAATAATGTCGTCTTCATGATTTGTCATGATAGCTTCCTTAGATTTTAAGGTATGAGTGTTCTGTCTGCAGATTCTTATATGCTTCGAAGTTCAGTACTCTTCTTGCACTTGTGGCAAATGCTTATGGCATTTTTCAGACGTTCACCATGGTTGATTGATTAACAACTTTACATTGTGCTTTGCAACCAAAAAAAGTTAATTTGTGTCAGTTTTGCAATGAGGGAGCTGCTTTAATCAAGGGTAGATACTGTATCATTTTGGTTCCTATTGTTCAGTTTTTTTTGGTGGATTTGGTACTTTGAACCGGTTATAAGCTGTCTAACATGATAATTCACTGAATGCACAGCTGCTTGAGACGGTTTAGAGCAGCGAAAAATCCATAATGAGCTGAACATAAGGAACTATAGTAAATTGGTTAATATCAAAACCGGTGATTGTATTGTTTAACCAAAAGTTGCCTTTAATAACTGTTGCTAGTCAATCATACATTAATCCAAATACCATATCTGTCCTGTTTTCGCTTTATCTTGAACATTGTTGTTTCAATTGTTGCAGTAATTAAGATAATCCTTCTTCAATAATGCATCATTCTGTTTTCCACTGTGCTTGCCAGTTGCCTTTACCCATCCCACCCAAAATTTGTCCCAAGGTCATGAATCCTCCAAAAGATAGGCTGGATAGACCCATTTTTTCAATGTAAATGGCCACACATACCCCACAAAAGTTCCCTTATGTGTAGTGAAAGTGACTGAAATGGAATCCAAGATCCCAAAAGTGCCCTTCTCTTGAAAGTGAAAAACTTTGGAGATAAAAACCAAAGGCTAAAAGCATTTGAGAGATCTAGTTTTGAAGATAGGAAGAAATATGAAGTTCTTGTTTCAGTGCCCTTGTTGTTCTTGCTTTTGCTTCTTGAAGCCCAAGAAAGGCAACCCTAAGGTGAAAGAAGAGAAGTTAAAGGCCAAAGAAGCTAAGGCAGATGTGAAGGAAGCTAAGGCAGAAGTGAAGGAAGCCAAGGCAGGTGAGAAGGGAGACAGCTGAGTAAAGTTTCTTGCTTTCTTTGCCTTGCAATGTGATACTCCACCGTTTCGCGTGAAGAGTCGTGTTTCTGTAACGTATTTAGGCGTGGAAATGTGACTCGTTACGTGAGACGGGAGAGATCTTCTTGGCAGGCATTGTTGGTAAAAGGAACAATTCTTTTTCTCTTCCTTTCTAATCTTGTATTTAGGGTTTTGGAGAATGGAATAATTGCTACTAAATCAATCATCTTGTTGGCATTATTGTAATGAAACCAAGTATTTTAGTACCAACACTTCTTATGTTTTCTTGTTGAGATTGCTTCTGTTTGAGATTTGTGACAAAGAACACTGAGAAAGTTTCAACTCAAGTTGACCAGGAATGGCCCAGATCCTTTTTTCCCTTCATTTTTCAAGTGGAAGATCTGCATCTCTTCTAGGAATCTATGTACAGATGGCCTGTTTATGTATTATCTTCACCAATCCTCTGAATTTAATTTATTATTACGATTCTGTTAAAATTATCATTAATTTCTTTCCTTCAGTTCTAATTTATAAAAAAAATTGAATTCTTCTACTCAACACTTCTTAGATGTTTCATCTTCTCCCTTCAGATTTGATTTTAATTTGCTTATGACATAACAATAATATATAAAGATGTAATTTATTTTGTTTTCAATTTTTGTAGTATATATTTTTAATTGGAGGGTCTCGTATTAAATTTTGACAAAGTATTGGGAGGCATTGTCTTTCCCTAACGGGGTTTAATTATAATAATAAAAGGTAAAATGTCTTATTTGCAATATTAAAGATTTATTATGCAATATGTAGTAGTTATAAACTTTGTAACCCGAATCATGCAATCTGAAAATTTTATCTTCATTTCTTCTAGTATTTTGCACTTTAAACACTGGTCTTTCCATAACTTATGGAAATACTGCCTTTCAAGAGACAACGTTTTAAAATTTTGAGTTAAATACCAAAATAACACCGGTTGAAAGTGTCAATTTAATCCTATAAAATCAAGAAGTGCAAATTTAACCATATTATTCGGTCAAAAGTGTCAATCTAACCCCGACTACCGAACTGTGGTCGTAATTTTTTAAAATGACCATTATACAAGAAACAAAAAATTGGGGAAACATGAAAAATAATATTACCCTTCTGTTTTCTTCTTCTCTTCTTTCGCAAAATTTAAAAAAAATCCCTAGAAATTCCCCAAATAAAAAATTTTCATCCATTGAGCTTGAGAAATAAAAAAAAATCAACTTCAATGCACGGGGTTTTGTTCTTCTCCACACCACCATCGCCCGCCACCTTCCAATGAGCTTGAACGCCGCCGCTCTGCTTAACTCTGGCTGAACGACGTCGCACTAGGGGTGTAGAAGGGGCCTCCTTCGTCTCCTCTGCCGTGAACAACATGGCTTGTGGTTGTAGTACGCTGGAGCCAAGTTAGGGTTGGGGATTTTTGGGCCTTCTTGATTTTAGGTGCGAGGGTTTTCTAAGATGGTGGACGAACAGTGGTTTCGAGGCCGGGGTTTTTGAGATGGTGGCAGGCGGTGGTGTCGAGGGGGGCGGTGGTAGGCTACTGGCTAGAGTTTCTGAGATGGGGGTGAGCGGTGGTGGGCTGGTGGCTATGGTTTGGGCAATAGTGTCGAAGCGGACGGTGGTGGGCTGTGGCTAGAATTCCTGAGATAGGGGTGGGCGGTAGTGTCCAGGTGGTTAGGGTTTCTAAAATGGTGGCATGCGGTGGTTTCAGAATGGGATGGTGGTGAGCGGTGGAGTTTTCTGGGTTTCCTAGATTTCAGTGGAAGGTGGCGAGCTGTAGTGGGCGATGGCGAGGGGGCGGCATGCAGTGGTGGGCGGTGGCGAGATGATGGTGGGTGGTGGTACGGCGATGGCGTGTAGTAGAGCATCGATGGTGGGTAATGGTGAAATAATCCACACAAATTCAATTTTAAGCCAAGGGATAATTTTGTCCTTCTAGATTAGGTCAAAGAATGAATTCGTTCAGTAAACGCCGAAATAGTGCAATTTGGGTATATCAACACACTTGTTCATATACTTGGGATAAGAATCGCACTTTCAGATTTTTACAGGATTAGATTAGCACTTTCAAAAAATAATTGGGTTAATTTTGTATATTTCTCTAAATTTCTTAGATGACCTGAACAAAAAAAGTGATTTACTTGTAAGCAAAACAGCTAAAAAGTTCTGTCAATCAGAGTCATTAATGTTTGAGATGAACTGGACTTGGAATTGACGTGAGCTTGTGACTTGGGGCCCCTAGGCCTAGCCATAAACGAAAGAGTGATAACAGGTTGCACTAAATACAGAACAGGTAAACTGATGGAGTAAATGAATTCAAACGTTAATTTGCAATCAAAGTCGTTTTTTATGAGCTGAGATTCTGATTATAATTTTTAAAAGATTGTTAATGAAGTATGGTTTCCATTTAATCTATTGACTAAATTATTATTTTTGGTTCCACCAACATATGTCGGAATACCATTTTTTGGTCTCCAAGACCAATATCGCGTATATTCAACAACCAACAAATACAAAATGATTTGTTTGGTCCCCAAAAGTGGTTTTCAGGTAAGGTCAACGGCAAAATTGGCTGAAAATCTGTAAAATGTCCATTATACCCCCGAGTTAAAAAAACTAAAAAAACTCTGCTGCCCATGCTCTTACCCACCGCCATGTCCCTAAGTTGCCGGAAAACATAGAGAAACTCTCTGGTTGCATTAAATCTTTGAGGGCAACGTGAAACCGGACAAAATTCATCATGCTTGTGCAAAATCCGAGCAAGGTAGTGCAACAATCTTCCTAAACACGGGAAAGTCACCGTTTGGATACGAGCTTAGCATTGCTCAGCCTGAACAGGGTGGCACGTGGCACAAATTCCTCTCGGTCGGGTGGAGCTGAACAACAGCGTAGGTGTGGACTTGTCGAGAGCTCGAGGTTTAGCGACGGAGATCTGGACGGTGGAAATCTAGCGAAGTTGAAAGCCTAGATCCAGGGCTGTCTCAAATATTACGTAGGCTCCTTCAAAAAAAATCAATCTGAGGCCCTCTAAGAGATAATATGTATATAATTTTTTATTAATCATTAAATATAAAAAATATTCAAGTACAATACAATTCTTAATATACTAGTGAAAATTTATTTTAAAAGTGTCATCCTCCTAATTTTTCTCGAAGCAAAAACATCGATTAATTCTTCATAATTTATTTTCTACAACAAATCATTTTCGATTGCTATCAATGCTACTCCCTTCGTTTCTTTAACAATGACACACTAGGTGTAGGTGCTTGAATTTAGGAGAAGAAAATGAGTGGATGAAATTGAATGTAGAATGTAAAAAGTAGAATGATTGGATGAAATTGAAGGAATCTTACCAAAAATGGAAAGTGTGCCAATATACAACCAAAAAGAAAAGTGTGTCACTGTTAAAAAAATGGAAGGAGTATCTAAGCCTCACCAATATCCAGATGAAAATGGCACTAGAATGGTAATTTCATCGTTTTTATTAAGAGCACCTCCAATGGAACTGAAAGATTCCGTTCCACATCAGAATTTTTAGGAAATTGGACTCGAACTGTACGTTACATTTGCGTTTAGATTATCCCGCATGTACATTATAGCGTCAAATTCGACGCTTACTGTTTAAACTGCAAACATGTTTTAACCCTTTTTTTGTTTTTGTTTTTTACTTTCTTTACTTTCAACTCTTTTTCTTTCTTCTTGTCTTGCCTTTTTTCTATTGTTCCCGCTTTTCCATTTTTTTTATTTGTTTGACTTATTTATTGTATTTTATTCTTTTATATTCGAGTCCATTTCTTGAAAGACGGTCTTTTCATAAGTTATGAAAATATCAACATTTAAATTATAAATTAGAAGAAATCAAGATAAAGTTTTTTGAGTTGCATTATGCACATTGCACAATATAGTTTTAATATTACAATTAAAATATTTTACATTTCTATAATTATAATTCAATCTCGTCTTTCTACGTGTCTATGGAAAGACGGTCTTTCCCAAGAGTTTGTCTTTATGTTTTGTTCCTTATTTGTAATTAAATTATTTATATAAATTAATTCTATTGTTCATTTATAATTAAAATGTATATTGAAAATATTTATATTATGGTTTCTGTGCATTATTTGTAATTATATTATTTATAGAAATCTATTATGCTGTCCATTTCAGAATTAAAGTATATATGGAAAATATTTATTTTATGCTTTATATTTTGCACAATATCTGTAATTCATTAAATATTTTAAAATATTTTATTTTATAATAAGAAATAATAATTTAATTTAAACATATAATTGTGATATGTTGCAATATAATAAAATATTATAACGGTTATTAAATTAATGTTTATACAAAAAATTAAACGAATATTCTTTTTAGAGGATGACATGGGGTAAACCATTGGAACAAAACTACTGTAACAACTGTAAAAAAACTATTGTAGCAACTGAAAGGTAGAGTAAACCATTGGAGATGCTCTAAGTGAATGACTTGGTAAGTTTAATGTTGTTATTTTATTTATTTTTTAAAACAAAGAGTTGGGACACTTATATTAGCATGGTATTTTGGTGGGTTAAACCACCTATTACAAGATGAGCTAGATTATCCGCGTTCATTACAACATTTCTATTGACTTTTATTATATCTAATCTATCGAACATCATAACCAACATTATGATATTTTTGAGTAGTTCCTTGAGAGCTGGGAAAACATTTGGAAAATTATGGATATGGTTGAGAGCCATCTCCCAATCCGTTCGCACCCAAACGTGTGTTATCGATATGTTCCTTACATATGCCATTGCTTCGTGAATATCAACGAGCTCTGCTTGGATAGTTTTGAGTCTGGGAGCTGGCTTGAGCTGATAGATATGCCCGGTGAATTTAGTTCGAGTCCGCTTGGCAGAATCACAGTGTAGTTAGATAATTTCATTCGATGTTACACCTTCCATCAAGCCACTTAGCAATCATGTCACTTTGTCAATTGATCAGGCACAACTCAGGTTCTCTCCCTAGATTTAACTCTCCTTACACAAGTTTGGTGTGGAGTTCAAGTGGGGACTCGCCCATCTCTATGTGAACCACACGGGAGTCTCATCCCACTATGTAATAAGGAGGAAATCATTACAACCTAATGCTTTGAATGTTCATAACCTAATGCAAGCATCTCTGTGTAACATTCAAAGCATCTTACATCCCACTTTGTAACAACCTAATGCAATTTTTTAAAACTTTTGCTGACATGTTAAAAAATAACACATTGAAAAATGTTCTTCTGAGTGTCGACCCAAAATTTATTAGACAGTACACTATATTATATATCAGTAACCGTAGAATATTCTTAATTTCTTATCTATAATGTGGTACACCAATTAGGGTAAAAATAAAAATCCTTTGAAAAATGCATATACAAATACTTGGGTGAGACGGTCTCACTTGATTTATGGTGAGACAGAGGATTTAAATTCAAATATTTAAATATGAGAGATTACATGAGTTACTTTCTGTAATACTTAAAACGTTACTTAATCTCCTGTGACTCACGTCTCACCATAAGTTTAGTGAGACGGTCTCACATAAGTTTTTCTCAAATGTATAAACGTTACTTCCTTCGTTCCAACTCTATTTAGTCTTTATTTGGCAGAGCTTATTAACTGCTTTGTTTATAAGCAAAATATTTTTTAGTGTTTGGTAAAGTGCTAACACATTACTTATTTTAAAAGTATTTTATGGGGGAAAGCATAACTTTGTCTCCCTCTACTTTTAAAATAAGTCAGTTTTGCTTATAAACACAACTATGCCAAATACACCCTTACACTCCTACTCATTCTTTTTACATTATTCTCTATCAAAGTTTGTCCATATATTTGAATAAATGCATGAACAATAATATTAAACAATGTGATAGTGATCGTGGTGCAAATGGAGATGAGACAGAGGGAATTGTAATTCATTTGTCACCTAACTTTATGTGTAAAGGTTGACCTGTAGACTAAGATACGTTGCTTGACCAATGAAAGCGACCGTATGATAAATTTGTTTGAATTGGCACAATCGGAATCCGTTCGATGTCCATTCTTTCAGATCCCGCCACATGTGATTCTTCACATAATTCATGCCCGCTCTTTATCTATTTTATTTTTCTCCTCAATTCCTCCCGGCTCCCACTCTTTGCACTCTGAATATATTGCATTCATGAATATTCTGTCCGTCCCATCATTATTGACATACTTACTTTTTACGATTTTTCAATAATCACGTTTGACCGTCAATAGCTCTAGTTACATATAACAATTTCACATAAAATTTATATTTAAAAATAAATATTAAGACGAATATAACAATATCTCACATGTCATATTTATTATAAATATATTAGCTTATATTTACAGACAATTTTTTCCTTCAAATTTGACTTTAAAAAAACAAACATGTCAATAATGGTGTGACAAGGGGAGTGTATTGTTAGGATTACATATTCTCATTTCGCATATTGTCCATTTCGATTTTAGTCTCCTATCTCTCCATTTCACTGGCTTTGACACAAAGGTGATTGTATTTAGGTGAATAAAAGAAAAATAGAATGAGTGGATGAAATTGAAAGAAGAGTTAAGTGCACCATTACTTTAGACTGAAAGTGTTAATATAACCCCGCATTATCAGAAAGTGTCAAAATACCCCTTGACTCCGCTAACTTTTTAGTCAACGTTTGTTTGGACTAATTCTGATGAAAAGATAATTTTGCCCTTGCCTTAAAAAAGGAAAAAGCAAAACCTTCAACACCTGCCCTTATTTTCGTCCGCCGCAACTCACTTTTATTTCTCCTTCCCGTTTCTTCTTCCATCTGCATCTTCATTTCTCCTCTTATCTTCCAACGCCGCTTCTTCTTTCCACTTAGTTACCCGACATCTTCTTCCCACTTGGTTACGCCCCACTTCTTTCCCCTCCAAATACGAATTCTCCCGACTTGGTTACCATTAACTCAGATTCGAGGACATGCGGCAGAGACTACTAGGGCGGCGGGAGACAGGGGCTAGTGCACGAAGAGGCGTCGGGAGGCTAGGTGAGGCGGGGCTAGGGTGGCGGGAGGCGGTGATGGTGGAGGACTGGAGCGGCGGAAGGCGCCAAGGCGGTGACGGCTGAACACAGCAGGGGCTAGGGCGTGGAGAGTCGGCAGAGGGCAGGAGGCTAGGGCGGCGGGGAGGCGATGAGAGTGGTTGTGTGGTGGTGGACCAGAGAAGCAGGAGGGAAGGAGGGAGTGATGGGAACTGCGCCACGACGGCGGCATTAAACTCGGTGAAGAAGAAAGGTTTTGAAGAAGAAGATAGGTTTGTCACAAGGAATATTTTTGTCATTTCAAGTACTAGTCATGCCTGAATTCAATTGGTCAATGCCGGAATTAGGGAGTTTGGTTATATCGGCACGTTTTTTCTGAAAGTTAGGGTCAAATTGACACACACAATAATTATTTAAGGTTAAATTGACACTTTCTGAGATTGCAGGATTATATTGGCACTTTTCAACCTAAATACATTTATATCTGCAACATACATTTATAACCCTAACTTTAGGTCGAAAGTGCCAATATAACCTACAATCTCAGAAAGTGTCAATTTAACCCTAACTAATTATTTTATGTGCCAATCTGACCCTAACTTTCAAAAAATTTGTGCCAATATAACCAAACTCCCTAATTTCGGCATTGACCAAATAAATTCAGGCAAGACTAGCAAATGAAATGACAAAAACACCTTTATGACAAAACTCTTCATTTCCTGTAGGAAAATATGTCAAAACTAGGTTTCAAAAAAACTTCTTCTGCTGCCGTTCTCCGTTGCCGCCGCTAGTGGAAAACTCACCGCTGTCTACGCCACCCTCTCCCCTCCCCCTTAGCCGCCTCCACCCTTCACCCGTCTCGTCTCTATCATCGGCTACCACCGCTCGCTGGTGTCTTTGTTATTAGCCAAGCCAGACCCACCGTTGACCCAGTTAACCCTACCTCCTTCCACCCTCGCTAATGATCCCACCGCCTCCGCCTCACCCACCTCTCCACCGCTACCTCATCCACCTCTCACCAACGGCCCCACCACTTCCTCACCTCCCTACGCCTCCATCTCATCCACCTTCTCACCGCTGCCTCATCAACCTCTCACGAACAACCTTGTCGTTGCCTCACCTCTCAGCGCCTCCGCTTCACCCACCCCCTTTGCCTCCTCCCACCTTAGCCCCACCTTTCCACCACCTCCGCCTCACCCACCCCTCCGCTGCTGCCTCATCCAACGACCCCTCCGCTGCCTTATCCACTTTCCCGCCGCCGCCAAATCAAATTCTTACCCGCCAACGCTACCTCATCCAACCCTTGCTGGAATAAAGGAAACAGGGCGATGAAAGGGGAATTTAGATTTTGGGGAATTAATTCGCAAATAATTTCAACCCTATCTACCTCATCATCCATTTCCATGAAGACAATGAAAACCCTCGGCAAAAACGAAGGAAACGGGGGGAAAGAAAAGGGGTCAAAAGGAAATAGGAAATGAGGTTTTCATTTTTAAATTTATTTATTCTTTCGTTAACTTAAGGGCAAAATCATCTTTTTAAATCTGGCCATAAATCAGTTGACTGAAAGGTCAAAAGGGTTAAAGGTTATATTGCCCCTTTCTGATATTGCAGGTTCATATTGACACTTTCTGAGATTGTAGGTTCATATTGACACTTCCAACATAAAGTCAGGGTTATTTTAACACTTAACTCTAAATGTATTTATCCCTTGAAAAAATCTTGTCAAAAAAAGAAATTGTGCCAAACCTATAAAAACAACTCAACAAGGAAAGTGTGCAAAATTCAATGAAACAGAGGGAATATATAATTTTATTTTAAAATTATTTTTGAAAAACCTTGCACTAATTAGCCCCTTGGATTCGATGGCATAAAAATTAACCCCAAAGCGCCACCAGAATACCTAGTTTCGCCACCCCTTCAATCACGGCTCCGTCCCTATTTTCTGGCCGATGTTTTTTTAATTTTTTTAAAAAATCCAATACCTAAACGACTAACTTTATTTTTGCATTCAGAAATTATAAAGCGTCGTTGAAACGACGTCGTATTGAGTTTTGAAAAGGAAAAAAAACAACAACTAGGCCATCGAAGGCAAACAATTGGGCCAACATCTGTAGAAGCCCAGCTGCTGAATCGGTCAACAAAATGGGACTTCTTTTGATTATGCCGGCAGTCGTGACATCACCTTCTTCATTCTGGTTGCGTTCTTTCACTCCGATAATCTTCTTGCCCGACGTACTTCTCATCGTGGTAACTTCACTTATTTTCCCCTCTTTTCTTTTGCGTGAATTGTACTGAAATATCGAATTGAATCTGTAATTTTCCCCTCGGGATTTTTTTCTAAGGGTGTTTGATCGTTAATTTGGGGTGGAATTTGATGTGAAAATCGTTCCTTTTGCTTGAATTGAAACTCTGTTGCAGTTCTATTTCCCCCCATACTTTCAACTCTGTTTCCCCTTGTTTGTGCTCCCTGCTTTCACTGATTCTGCATTGAAATAAGAAAGATCATTTTCTGGAACCCGTTGACAAGTTTTATTTGCTATTGACGTTCTGGTTGCGAGTAGCTCATTGGCTTAGCATTTAGAAGCACGTAAATTAAATTTGAAGCAGAGAGACGGCTTTTTGTTGTTTTGAATGACGTTGTGTGTGAAACATGGACAACCTGCAACATTTGGCACTCAGTTTGGAAAACCTTAACAGCTGATTTGTCCTCAAAACCTTATTTCATCCTCTCAGAAGCAGGGTGAACCATGCCCATGCCGTTCTTTTGTTTGTAAAGTTCATCTTATGTCTTTCCTGGGGACGTACATTGTCTTGTGTTGTCTTCATAAATGTATTGAATTTTGACATCAAAACTAATACTGGGCAGCAAAGCTTATAAAAGAGACACCTTCACACATCAATGGAGAAGATATACCCTGCAAATATTAACAAGAGAAAGTTATAGCAATGAAAAGATGCAGTAATTAGAACATAATACCATAACTCTGTAGCTGTAGAAATGCAGATTTGTAAAATAGTAAACATATTACGACGATAAACAGTGGTAGATCTCTGTATCTGTAGAAATGGCAACCCTTTTAGCATTAATTTAAGGAGAGTGTGCAAATCATATAGTGCAGATTTTCATAAAAAAAATTCTTTATATCACGCCCTCAAAATCAAAGTCCATCGCACTACAATTTTCTATTTCCCAACACAACTGCAAACGTTCTTTTGCTTTCTATAACGTGATTTGAGGTGAGTTTTATGTTTTCCTGGATTCCTAGATTAATTGCAGTCTTGTGGTTAATCTGATCAAGATTCGATTTTTATTATTGGTATCGATGTATCGATTGACGCTGTGCTTACCCCTTCCATGTGATTTGCAGGGGATAAATATGTCGGGAGTTTTAAGGAAAATAATGGCTCGCGGAGGAATTGTCCCTCATGCGGTATGTATATAAGTTTGGCCAAAAGATTTGATATTGCCTTGCTTTTTATTTGATTAGATTGTTGGGGTTTGTTGTTTTTTTATTATTTTGATGTGTAAACTCTCGCGCATTTTTGAAGGGTGTTCGTATAATTGCATCCAGGGCTTACTCCTCCTCGACTGCAGGAACAAAGCAGGTTAGTTGAGCTTTTGGGTCTCTGTTTTTGTAATTGGAACATTTTCTGCCATCCCCCTCATATTGTTTGCTGTTATTGTAGATGACAGTGCGTGATGCTCTTAATTCAGCCATTGATGAGGAAATGTCGGCAGATCCCTCCGTCTTATTAATGGGTGAAGAGGTACTGATGCGTTTTACCTAGCAATTTCTGTTATCCTTTGATGTAAGATTCAGTGGTTCACTATTGAAAATTTCTATTTGTTGCCCAGGTTGGTGAGTATCAAGGTGCATACAAGGTTAGCTTCGCTTACCGACTTGTGAACTTGATTGCACTAAGAAGGAATGCAAGCTTTATTTTTCTCTCCCCTCTAATTTGTTTTTATGCTTTTCCCCCCAATGGTTTCAGATTTCTAAAGGGCTTTTGGAGAAGTATGGTCCTAAGAGGATTATCGATACTCCCATTACAGAGGTTGCTTCCTGCTCTTAGATTGATGGATGAATTTTTGTATTAATTTTTTATCTAGAGATAGTGCTGAATCTTTGAGTACAATGTACTTAACCAGGCTGGATTTACTGGAATGGCAGTTGGTGCTGCTTACCATGGTCTGAGGCCTATTGTAGAGTTCATGACCTTT
>JAULKK010000011.1:8616548-8630966 GCA_032355705.1 Rubia peregrina | reverse complement strand
GTGGTTTGGTGGCTGATGGGACTAGAGTTGTCCTATCATCACCCGTCAAACCCCCTCATGTCAGCCTCCATGCCCAGGTTGCGTCCCTGGGCAAGAAGGTTTTTCCTTTTCCCTTTTTCACTATATTGGGTTGTCATGCCCATACATTATCACTGGCTATGTCAAAATTGTAATCCTAGCTCCAAGAGCCAACAAAGTTGCAGGCCGGGTTCGAACAGGAAAATGAAAAAGCTTCGGCCACAACCAAAGCCATCGAGTAATGAGCCTGACTCAGGCTATAATTGCAATCCTAGATCGAACATCCAGCAAAATTACAGGTCGGGTCATAACAGACATATAAAAGACTTTGGCACCATAGAAACCGCCAAACGGACAGCGTAGCCGAAGGTAAGCTGGGAAAAACAATGCTAATTTTTTTTTTACGACAGCACTGGAAGACAATTTTAAAAATGGGTTTCAGAGGACGATGTTGAAAAAAACACTTCAAAGGGGGAAAGTAGACTACAAAGTGGAGACCATAGCAACCCATAATGAATCACGCAAAAATACTAGAAAAAGTAGACCTAAAATGAATAGATTAGGCAAAGATATGGCAAGTATTGAGAAAATAGCAAGCAGAGCTAATACATAAAAAAAACATGCAGTTCAAATGCTGAAAATACATCATTCGAAAGGGGGAAGACACACCCCAAAAATAGATAAATATTTTTTGGATCCCTCAGCTGGGGAATAAACAACAAGCAAGAAAAAGAAAATAGTAGTTCACAATTTCGAATGAACAAAACAAAACCTTCAAGGATTTCCAGCATCACTAGGAACCCGAGATCCACCTACTGCAGCCCCCTCAGTTTTGTCAGCACCGTCAACAGCCTGAGCTTCACCCTCAGCCTTCTCAACATGCTTATCATCTTGATGAGATCCAGTGGCAGAATGCGTGTCGGACTCAACAGGAGCACTGTCTAGATTCCAGCAGTCAAGCTCGTCCAGTGTCATACCGGGGAGCAGCTTGGCGAAGTACTCGGTAAAGTTATGTTCACGAAAAGGAACAAAAGCATTACCAAAGCCAACTCTCAGCTGGTCCTCATCCTCAGTCCGAGAGTAAAACTAAATAGCCTTCATCAGGGCATCACTCAGCATCTCAGAGGCCTTAGTACTCCGCACCATGCTCATGAAGCCACGCGTAAAGGCCCGATCCCTGAAAGATCTCATCACAACAACTTTATCTTCACCATGGGACAATGAGGTGTGCAGGGAACCAATAACCCATTTCTCCAGCTTGAGATCCTACTTTAGTTCTTGGACACGTCACCTCTTGGCTTCCAGGGAGGCAATCTTACCCTTGAGCTCGTTATTTTTAGCCTGCAGGCTATCAAGCTACTCCTGCAAGGGCTTGGCAGAGCAGACGACCTGAAAACAGCCAAGGTCAAAAAGAAAGATCAAGAAGTGTTGGTCCAAAGAGAAAAAGACAATCGACCAACGAGGAGAAACATATCTCAAGGATGCCAATGCAGAACGGTCAGCGAGGGAATTGGATCCATTCATATTCAGCAACCACTACTGCACCCAAGCATTGAAATTTTGTGGATGCAAAGCCTGGGAGACAGACTTGGTCCGCACCGCAATACTGCACAGGGTACCTGAAGCAAAATCACCCGGAGAAGAAGAGTTGTGGGTGAACTGAGGCGAGAACATGACCGTTTGGACAGGTTGAGCGGCAAGGGAAACCCCCTAATGCTGAGCAGCAGGCTAAGAAGTGTGGGTCTCAGGAACCTCCCCGGGAATCACCTCGAAGGAGGTTTGGCCAATATCGATCCCATCTTTCTTTATTTTCCTCCCAGAGCTATGGTGGACCTCTTTATGGAGAGGCTCCCCATTAGAGATATCAGTGTCAGACAAAGTGATGGTCTTAACCTTCTGATCCACGACGCTAGCTACGTCATCTTCTGGGGAGGTGAACAATCACTAGCAGCCCTGCGAGGAAGCTTGGACAGGTCCCCAAGAAAATTGGTAACCGACTGCTCTGAAAAGAAACAAAAAAAGAAAGGAAAATAGTTTGAACGAAGGGGAACATGTTAAGGGGAAAAAATCAATACATCAAACAGGCAAAAAAATGTTAAACTTATACCACTCACGTCAGTGGGGCCAGCACCAGGGGAAATACCATCAGGAAAATAGGGCATGCCAACAGCACACATGGTAGAGTCCCACAGAACGCGTTCACATTTCACCCGCACCGTTTCAAGATGAGAGATGAGGGTTATATGGCAGCCGTCTCAGCAGCACTGGGGCAAGACACCGCCCTTTCTTTGGGCCAACCAGGAAAATTACCTTCTCAGCCCCATCCAAACCTACGACTAGGACCTCATCCATGAAGACGAGCTCTCATTTCCACTCCACACGAGTAGGGAGTTCGGTCATAAGCTTAACCCTATCCTCCCGGAACTTGAGAGAGGTCTAGTCCGGGAATCTATTGACTGAGTGGTAGAAGACTAAAAAAAAAGAGTGAAAGTTGGCTCAATGCGTAGAAGGTGACACAAGGCCTCGAAGCCCAGAAGGACACAAAATGAGGTGGGAGGTCAGTCAGCCCTAACTCGTAGAAAGCCAGGATGACCTGGAAGATGGAAGAAAGGGGGAAAGGGGGAAACTAAGGCAACAATGTTCTAGTGTATCGAGGTAGTAGACGATCATGCCGTCGGGCACACGTCACAATAGCGAAGCCTAGAGAGGCTTGACGCCTGACGGTAAAACATGATAGCAAATATCATGAAGGATGACTTCCCCGACATTAAATGTAGCCTCAATCACACCACAGACCGACCTAAACTTAGGGTTGGTTGTGTCACAGTACGAGTGTTGCTTAGGATGGCCAACGGTAGAAACCATTTTAACTCATGAATAAAATGAGAGAAAAGAATTGCGAAAAAAACTAGAGAGGGTACTTGAAGAAGAATGAGAGGCCACCAGGAAAGAAGAATTAAAGGAGCAAAGAACGGTGAGGCAGAAACAAAGGAAGATGACGAAAGAAGAAAATGATGAAGAACATAAAGAATTGCAAAAGAAATGGAGGCTACAGACCTAATAAATTCCCTGGGAGGTGGAGCGAAAGGAGCGTGATATGAACCGTCTGGGGAAAGTGCAAAAATTAAGAGGCTCACATGCAAAAACTGTCAGAAAGAGGATACGTGGCGGACATCCAGACAGGTAGTTTAACCGTTGAGCTGCACATTAAGGAAATGGCGACGTCACATTCTTGACGGTTCAAAATTTTAAAACTTCCAAGTTTTCCCTCTTAAAATAAAGAAGAACCAGGAAGTAGAGCCAAGGGACGCTACCTGCTCCCTGGAGAGCCCAGAATTAGGGAGGGGAGGATTGAAGGGAGGATTCAACCAGTCACCTCTGATTGATCTGGTCAAGTGGGTCTTTGGCTGGGGGACTTGATAACGTATGAGCTTAACAACCCAGCTGCACAAGACTACAGACCAAGTGTGCAAGCAACCCAGTTTAGAACCAACGGTTAGGACGAGAGGTTGGTGAGCAAGACGGGACGGGGGTTGTCCCATCAGCCACCAAACACGTATAATAAGAAGAATAATCATGCAACCAAGTTGATATTTCAAAACCAACACACTATTCACTTAGATATGTTCTGCACGACAAACATGGCTAACCAGAGCGTCAGAGCTGGCACGGCCCTGCGCCTGCTTGCCTGCCTGACCTTAGCCTGTCTGTCTTGTAGGCTCAGGTGATAGTTGGACCGGAGGAGATCATAGATAAAAGGGTAGCAAATTCCAGCATTAACAAGAGTCATTTAGCATGCCGTAGTTAGAGAAGTTTCCCTAAATAATACTTGCATTTGAGACGCTCTTAGTAATTCCAAGAGAGCTTCATGTAATATCTCTCGAGATGAACAAAAGAAAACAATTAAAGATACTTATTATATTATTGAATCAGGATAATTTATTACAATTCATGTGTAGCGCAGATATTTAGGGTATATATGGGAACAGAAATGTAACAAATATTATTTTGGCTTTTGTTATCCTGTAATCAATAGCTGTTTTGCAGATAGAAATCTAGTGATTGGTCGTCTCCTGTATTTCAAAACAAAGAAAGTTAATTAGGGTATTCCAGTAAACTAATTGGAGGATGGGATAAAATTATTAAAAAAAAGGAGTCTTCATGAAAATACGTAATCATGCATAATTAATTGATTCATTAATTAAGTAGTGATAGTAATTAGTAATTACAAAGGATGAGATTTTACGTAGAGCTGATTACTTTCTAATGCTGTAAGACACCACCTCTGCTGATCCTCCCTTGTTTTGTTGCCTAAGGAACGCTGCAGCTCCTGGAGAATATTTGTGTACATTAATTCCAGATACCATGATCACTTTCACATGATATGGAAAAATCAAGTGAAAATTGCAGATCTAAATTAGTAATTAGTACATGATTCCTCCATCCCAGGTTAAACTGCGTAGAATTTTTTTTCATGATTTTCAAAAAAGATGTTTGACCGTTAATATATTTAATTATTCCTTTCGCCTCTATAAGTGTATTACTTGCCTCATGTCCCTTTATTTGTGTCTTACTTCCATTTTTGGCAAAAAAGTTTCATGTGAAAAATAAAGATGAAATAATTTTTAGATCACAAACCATTTCTATACTATTTTGACGACTTTAAAAAAATTGACTTCTTTTTGGAGACAATTATAGAAGGACGGAGTGATAGAATGTAAAACCCACAAATAATTGTGGCTGTGTGTATTCATATATATAGTGCATACAAAGGGTATACACGACAGAATCAGATATAGAAAAGGATATATACAAAACCAATCAGAAAAGGTATTCCTTTCTTGACGTGATTCTAATTTATCTACAATTCTATTAAATATCATTTTTTATTCACTAAAAATAAATTGTATGAATTCTTCTTGATCATTTTTTATGTATCAGCCGTTTTGAGCTTTTGATGCAACTCAGATGAGTGTTTTAAAATAAATAAAAAAGGAATATATTCATTCACTGACACAACCGGAAGTGGTTATGAGGATTTTGATCTATTTGTTTTATAATTTTTTCTTTGAACTGTTTTAAGTGAAATAGTAATCACATTTCCGGTTGACTAGATGCTATGACCGATCATGGTGAAATGTTGACTTCATGGTGAAATGTTGACTAGATGCTATGACCGATCAGGGTACTATTCTGGAACACAAATGTAAATTTGGGTACCATAATGGCGCATTTTTAAAATTTAGGTACCAAACTGTGAATTTAGATTAAAAGTGGGTACCATTTTGGACAATTACTCTTAATGTTACTGCATTGTCACATTTCACCATGAAGTTTAATTATTCATTTAGTTAAAATTTCCTAACTTTGACCCTAAAATTAAATTAGTATATAAATGTAAATACTATTGTGTGATACATTGTTTATAAAATATATTTTTAAAATATCAAATTTTCACAAGCTTTAATTATCATTAATGAAAAATATTAATGATCAAACAATTTGTAAGTCAACTTAAAAATGAAAAGGTAAAACTAGAAATAGGACAGATGGATTATCAAACCGTGTCTAATAAATTTGAATATAATAAATTAAGTAGTTATCCTAGCTTTATAAAAAAAATTGAATGTAATAAATTACATAGTTAACCTAGTTTTCCCCCTTTGCTTAATTATTTGAAAGAATTTTTTTGGGGAAAACAATCTTCCCATACACATATGGAAAGACGGTTAGAATTAGAATTATAGGAAGATAAACGATTTTAGTTGAAATATTAAAATTTTATTAAGCAACATGCAGTAGTTATAAATTTATGGCCCGATTGATGCAATCTATTTTTTTTATTTCTTCTAATTTACAGTTTAAACAACTCTTTCTATTTATCTTTCAATAGACGAACTCATTATTCAATATATTTTTTATTCACAAAAATAAATTGTTTGAATTTGAATGACCTTATTGTTTGTAGATTCATTTATGATAATTCACCTAACATGCATTGATATCTTTTTTAAACTATATTTTGTAAGAGGCCAACCACTCTTCTATGTTCGCTGACAACAATAATTAATCTAGTGTCATCTTATAACAACAATGACATTTTCAGCTATCAGTGTGATCTTATTACAACAATTAATATTAAATCGTCAATAATTCTCTTATTACAACAATAAATCATCAAGAGTTCTCACTATTACATGTTTTGTGTATATCCCTTCTATATCTGAATTTCTCATCAAAACCCGCCTTTTCCAAGATGACTGGTGATTCGGAGTCGGGGGCTGGAAGTAATGATGACATGGTTGTTCAAGTAGCAGAGCTCCGGCAGAAAGCACCGCCGCAGAGCCGGTGGTGGAGCACGATTTTGGATGTGGGAGAAGCCAAGAAACAGATTTTGTTTTCTGTACCCACCATTCTCACAAACATTTCCTACTACATGATTCCTGTAATCTCTGTCATGTTCGCCGGCCATTTGGGAGAACTCGAACTCGCAGCTTCAACCCTAGCCAGTTCTTGGTCCAGCGTTAGCGGCCTAGCTTTCATGGTAAAAGGATTGTTACATTTTTTCTGATTTTGATTTTATGTCATTTCAGTTAATGTTTTTCAGTAAAACTCATAAAAATTGTAATTTTGTGTGTATTTTGTTGTTAATGATTTTCAGTTAGGCCTCAGTGGTGCACTAGAAACATTATGTGGGCAATGCTATGGAGCAAGACTGTACAAAATGCTGGGATTATACCTTCAATCATCTTGAATTATCTCATTCTGCTTCTGTATTCTCATCTCAATCTTCTGGTGGTTTTCGGACGCAATCCTGGTATTGCTTCACCAAGATCCTGAAATATCAAAGGCGGCTGGCTTGTATTTGAAGTTCTTGATTCCAGGATTGTTTGCATATGGCTTCATACAAAACATGTTGAGGTTTTCTCAGGCACAGTCTGTTGTGGTACCGTTGGTCGCCTGCTCACTGTTGCCAACGATCTTCCAAGTTGGGGTCGCCTTTGTTTTGGTCAAGAAGACTGCTCTTGCTCTTCGCGGTGCTGCAATGGCAGCTTCGATATCTATGTGGATCGCTGCGATCATATTGGGATTATATGTTATTCGGGCGAGTAGATTCAAGGACACTTGGAGTGGATTTTCCATGGAGTCATTTGCTTATATTTCTACAACCCTTAAGCTGGGAATTCCTTGTGCTGCAATGGTTTGGTCAGTATATATACATAACAGTTCAATACTTTTGTAGCCTTTGATTTAGATATGCATATAAACTTACAGAAACTACATTCCTTGCAGTTTAGAATCCTGGGCTTTTCAGCTTCTTGTTCTATTAGCTGGTCTCATGCCAAATCCTAAAATAACAACTCCAGTGATTGCAATGTGGTAAGTTTAAATTCAACATTTTGCGGATAGACATGAGCCACATTTTTATTTGTGAAACAAATGATCTGAAGTATACTGGTTCGATGATTGCGCAGTCTAAATACACAAGTTATTTGCTATATGATCTCATACGGGCTCAGTATGGCCGTAAGGTAAGACACTTACAGTACTTTGTCTGATTTTCACAATTTTAAGAATGAACAGGAATGTTTCTTATTTTGTTGATGATGGATCTATGCAGCACAAGAGTGTCAAATGAGTTGGGTGCAGGAAACCCTAAAAGAGCAAAGAATGCAATGAATGTAGCTTTGAAGCTGTGTGTGGTTCTTGGGCTAATTGTTGATTTAACCTTTGGATTTGGTAGCCATATCTGGGCAAGACTCTTCAGTGATAGTGCTGTGATAGTTAGTCAATTTACAGCCATGACACATTTCCTTGTAATCTCTATTTTCATCGACTTCATCCAAGGAATCGCTACTGGTTTGCTTCCTCCTCACTTTTCTTATATTTCATGAATTCTTCTCATTTGTACTTGAAAACCCCCATCAGAAAGTTAATCCTTTATGTTCTTGGCTTTCTGTGTCATTATGTGACAATTTTAGGTGTGACTAGAGGCTGCGGTCTTCAGCGTTTGGCGGTCATCATCAACATTGGAGGATTTTACTTCATTGGGATGACAGTGGCTGGATTGTTAGGTTTTAAACTAAAACTACATGCCAAGGTAAAATGAATGTAGCCATTCGCCTTTTTTACGCGCACAAAAATCATGGTTTAAATTTATGAATGCTGTGCTTTTGCTTTATAGAGAAGCTTCGATCGATGTGAACAAGGTTTAATTTGGAACATTTTTCTTGTAGGGTTTATGGATAGGCTTGACATGCGGGCTGACATGCCAGACTTGTGGTTTGTTGTTGCTGGTTGTGCTCAGAAAATGGTCTAAATTGGACCTATCGCGTGACGCGGAGGCAGCGGATAAACTGGCATATCAGACAATTTAGGGTAGAATGCAAAACATTGAGGAAAAAGAAAGATTAGGTTGAAGCACAAGGTAAAGAGAAGAGAAGAAGAAAAGGAACGGAAAGAAATTCATTTTGTGAGCCTGTCTATACAGTTAGAATGGATGATAGTTATGTGAGAATTGGATGTACAATTGGAGATAAACTGATCATGTCTGAAAAGGTTGAGAAATAAGGTTGAGAAATACTCCAATTAAGTACATTTTTGTGAAATGAAAGCTTTGCGATTTCCTGGAAAAAATTATGTGGGGGAATTGTATGTGGGAAGGTGAGGAATTAGTTAAATATGTGGAAAGTTAGTGGGTCATAATTTAATTCTATGTTTTTTAAAAAAAATTTATGCACTCACATGTCACGTGTCAATATTTAACTGGTCTCTTGCCTTCCTACATACAATTCCCCCACATCAATTTTTTTATGGAATTCACAAAAGGAATGATATTTTGGTTTTTATAAAGTTAGTAAGTAGTAACAAAACAAATTCATCCTTGTAAAACGTCGGAAAAATATATTCTGCCTTACAAACTTCCAACCACATCCTGTCGGATAGTTTTGCGTACATGCGTTTACTCTATAAAAAAAGTCTTTCACTGGTTTTACTTTAAATGTCCTAGCTTTTTATAAAATTTAAATATTTTATTTAAAATTTAAAATAAGTAATAATATGTATTTAATATAAAAATAAAAAAATACTTTCAAAATTTAGTATGTAATTTAATAAATGCAGTGTATAAGGTAAAAAATAAGTGATCTATCCATAAGCTTATGACTAGCCCGCCTGTCAGGAGATCCACTCAAAAAAATTTGCAATGTTTATTTTAAAATTCTTTTAGGCATTAACCGGTTCAGACCATGTCATTTAGAGCTTATTTGAATTTCAGTTCAAATCAATTCAGTTTAGTTTATTCAATGGAAATGTAATTTAGTGGAATGTATCTTAATTTAGTAATATTATTACTATTTCCCAATGCACTTATTTTCATTCAGTTTAATTCAACTTAGTTAATTTTAAATCATATTAGTTCAGTTCAAATAAACTCTGGAAAAAAATGGCCTAATTAAATGGAATTGGGTCTTGAGGACTTGAAAGAGCATCTCCAATGCCGGATTCACTTGAATGAATGTTATTGACACGTAATACAAAAGACTCTTTAACTAAAATAATGTCTCCCACGCAGGAGTTATTGTAAGCCATCACGTGGAGGCAATTTTAATTGACACAATAGAGCCTTCGATTTCAGACGTCATATCGACCCACTCGCTTTTACACGTATATATTTGGTCTAAAATTGTCATTTCATAGTTTACATTGTAATTTTTACAGTATACTTGTAAAAAATATTTTACTAATCAATCAAATTTTGATTAATTAAAAAAATACAATTAACATATAAATTATAACTTTTTGATATATTTTATTTACACCCAACCATTTAAGTTATTTAATTGTATAGCATATTAAGATATATTAAAAATAAAAATAAAATATAGTGATGAATTAAGTAATAAATAATAGTAACAGAGTTTGAACCCTAATGTTATCGAGCGTTTAAAGTGAAGTAAAATATATTTAAATATTTTTTATAATTGTAGACACTTCACATATATAATAGGTACAATTAGTTGTTTAGGTAAAATAATAAAATTATTAATTAAATGTTTGGTTAAAATAAGAAAACACATGACTACAAGTTTAGCGTTAGAGAACAATGTTTCAAAAACCAAACATCTCTAATTAAATACGTCATATGCAACACGTGTGGCAACTTTATACACGAGATATCCTCGTTACGAGATTTAATACGGTAAATTTATGTTGTCAAATAAGAGTAACTAACTCTCAAGGTTAATTTCATCTCTAATCCAAGGATCAAATAAAAGGGTTGCAATAATGTGGAATAAAATTCAAGCTGCTGTCAATGTGAATATTCAGACTGTTCGCAGGCTTTTTGCCAAATCAGCCTACGGTTAAATTATATTTTTTACATGACAGTAAAATCTATGTATAAAAAAGTTATTGTATGTTCAATCATAATAAATCACAAATAAATCTACACAACAATGAAAATTTTCATCATCACTATTATTTTTAAACGCATGATACAACATAATAAAAATTATTAAAAAATTATAAATATATTTTTACAGTACAAATAACGTTCAAAAGGTACAATTTCTCATCCTTCAATTATTATTTACCTTAACATATTGATAGCTTGATGGATGTCAGGTAAAATAAATATATATTCCTCTGTCCCACTCTAAATTGTTATTTACTTTTTCTCAATCTTCAATAAGCATGGTTGACCTTAAATATCTCAAGTTACATATAACAATGCATAAAAAATTAATATTTAGAAAATAGATATTAAGACAAATCTAACAATACCTCACATGATATACATATTACTTATATATTATTTTATATTTATGGTCAAAGTTTACAAATTTGACTCTCAAAAAGTAAATAAGCAATTTAGAGTGGGACAGAGAGAGTATCATACTGTGTGTTAGTTGATTTTTTTTGAATTTTTTGTGTATTAAAATTTAAAATAAAATATTGAGGATAGAGTAAATTATGATCTTAAACTCGCATTATACTTTATAATTACATAGTCTATCATTGTAGGTATTATAATTTTATAAATACTATATGATTATAAATTTAATGTAGAGTAAAAAATTTATTCTATTTCTTAATTACTAGAATATGATCTAGTATAATTTGAATACTGTATTTTTAAATATTATTTAAAAAATATTTATCGTCAATATTCTAAAAATAATAATTTATACTTCATATATAAAATTTTATTTAGCTAATTACAATTGGAGAACAAAGTTCTTCGGAGGATCACGTCAAAACAGTGTATCTACACCACATCAAAGTTCCACTTAAAATTTGACACATAAAAACAATATTTACGAATGACTCTGAGATGCTAGAATATGAGAGTCGAGAAGTTACAACAAAAAAAAACTTCCTGTTGTGACATTTTTTGGGAGCATTCGTGACCCTCAAAGGCGTCGCTAAAATTATTAGTGATGCCTTGTGAAGTGCATCTATTAACCATGTAACTAAAATTTTGGGACGCGTATCGTTATATTTTTTTGTGACGCTTTAAGATGTAGTTCAATTTAGAAATGTCACTAAAGTTGTGACATGGATTGATGTAGTAATTCAGTTTAGTTATATGTGCACATGTCACAAAATATTTAGTGACACCTGAAGGTGGAGATAATATTGTGACATTTTCTTACTTGTCACAAAATATGCGTCAAATATGCGTCACTACTGTTTTTTTAAAGTGAGTGAATGGAAGACGAATAGTGTAAAATATTTATGCATTTAAAAAATAGAGGATAAATACAAATTAACTAGCCATGATTTAAGAAAAGGTGTCAACTCCTAGATATTAGGACGGGCTTATTCAAATACACTACTCATTCTGAACCAACAAACACCCCGTTTCTAGATTAACTCTATTTGGATCTGTTTTGCTGGTTTGAACTATTCTTTCCGTATATACATTCTCGTTATTATTCTTTTTCTCAAGTTCTATTATGCATTCATTCATTTCTTCTTAAACTCTGAATCCATAATTCTCACTATGATCAATTCCCTGCGTATGCCGCATTCAAAGATCAGAAGAATTATAGAGAAGAGCCTTGAAAATTTTGAATTTTGTAATCAAGAACCGCCTTTTCCGACATGATCAGTACTGGTTCCGAGTCACGGGCCGGAAATAATGATTTGAATGTTCAAGTAGATGAAGGCAGAGATGATCTCCGGCAGCAACCGCGGCCGCGTCACGGGTGGCGGAGCAATATTTTTGACGTCGGAGAAGCCAAGAACCAGATTATGTTTTCTCTGCCCATGATCCTCACTAACGTTGCCTACTACATGATACCTGTAGCCTCGGTTATGCTCGCCGGCCATTGGGGAGAGCTCGAACTCGCAGCCTCTAATCTCGCTAATTCTTGGTCCGGCGTCACCGGCCTAGCTTTCATGGTACGCATTCGAATAAGTTCATATGCATTTCTCAAACTCCCTACTAGAAATTAAGTTCACATTTGGAGACAAAAACGCCTAAATTTCTTATGTTGATGTGTTCGTGTATATTTTAAAAGCTGTTCTTCTAATTTTCAGTGTGTATTTTTCGTTTGTTGATGATTTCAGGTAGGTCTTAGTGGTGCACTAGAAACATTATGTGGACAATGCTATGGAGGGAAACTGTATGGAATGCTGGGAACATACCTTTGTTGAACATGTATTTATCATTTACAGTTAGTTAGTTGGTTGATCTGTTTTTTGGGTAGTTTTGTGCAATCAGTTAGAGTAGTTATATAGCAGCTGAAACAGTTAGTTAGTTGATGCTTTGCTCTATATATATTAGACTGTACATACTGCTTGAAATAAGTTTTCCATTAATCAGAAAACCCCATATTCTCCCAACATTTTCATTTCCAGAACTTTCTTTCCGGATATTGTTTCACCATTTTTGAGCTGCAATCAGCTTTCCAACATGGTATCAGAGCAATTCCAGGTCTCTGAAAATTGAATCTCTAATTGAATCTCTGATTGATTAATCACAATGAGTGATTCTGGATCTGTTTCTTTCAAAGCGAAGAAGAATACCTATGTTGCTGATGAAGACGGTTTCGTCAGAATTCGGCCAGATGATCCGCTGTTCTTCCAGGCCTCTGATCATTCAAGCCTAGCGATCGTTACGGAGAAGCTGACCGAGAGGAACTATCTGACATGGAGCCGCGCAATGATGACTGCGTTTCACTCAAGAAACAAGTTGAAATTTCTCACTGGAGAATTTCCTGAACCGGATGAAGACTCACCGATCTATGAAGCTTGGGGACGAGCTAATTCCACTCTACTCTCGTGGATTCTCAGTTCAATTAGCCCTGAGATTGCTGGCAGCTTTGTTTTTGCGACTGACGCAAAGGCTCTGTGGGAGGAGATCAGAGAAAGGTTTGGAACAACGAACGGACCTCTTTTCTATCAACTGAAAAGAGATATGTATTCAATGAAGCAAGGAAATGATTCAGTGAATCAGTTTTTCTCGAAACTGAAGCGGTTATGGGATGAATTTGACATCATGAGGCCAAGAAAGAGATGCATATGCTGCAGGTGTGTTTGCAATTGTGGATTTTATGCAGGACTTGCTGCAAATGAGAATGATGACAAGCTGCAGCAGTTCTTGATGGGACTCAATGATGAGTATGATGTTACAAGGAATCAGATTCTAACTATTGATCCCCTGCCTTCTGTCAATAAGGCTTGCTCTCTGATTACTAAAATTGAACAGCAGAGAGAGACTCATCTGAACTATGTGAATGTTGTGGATAATTCAGCAATGTTTGTTAAGGCTGTGAATCATGGACAGACTGGAGCAGTGAGGTATAACCAAAGGAAGAAGGATTATGATGCAAAGAAACTTTTGAAGTGTGAGCATTGCCACAGGAATGGTCACACAAAGGATACCTGTTTCAAAATTCATGGGTATCCAGAGTGGTGGACTGAAACTAGGGATGCTAATAAGGCTCAACCAAAATTTGCTGCAAATGTGATGACATCTGAGCAGAATGAGGAGTTTGAACAAGAGAATCCTCTTGACTTGGGAACTGTGCCTGGGATTGGAAATGGAGATATTCAATCTTTGATTGCAAGTATGATGCAGATGAAACAAGACCTTGGAAGACTGATCAAAGGAAAGGGAAAAGATCTAACTGAATCTTCTGAGCAGGTTAACTTCAGTCACTACAGTGACTTTGCAGGTAGTTTGCTATCTCATTCTGCTAATTCTGCTATTTGTTTTAAGAGTGATGTGTGGATACTTGATAGTGGAGCCTCCTCACATATGTGCAGTAATCCCATCCTATTCTCTTCACTGAAACCAGTACCTAGCCAAACCCCTATATATCTACCTGATCATTCAGTTGTGCTAGTTGATGCAATGGGTACTGTGAAAATAAATGATAAGATCATGAT
>JAULKK010000011.1:8606260-8616448 GCA_032355705.1 Rubia peregrina | reverse complement strand
GGTATAACCCTATAAGTTTTAAGAATGTGCTGATATAACCCTAAAAGTTTTAAGAATGTGCTGATAAAACCCTATCGGCGGTCCGACGGTTGTCCGGCAGTGGTCCGACGGCGGTCGGTGGTGGTTTGTCGGTGGTCCGAAGGCGGCCGGTGGCGGTCCGGCGAACTCAAATTCATATTTTAACACTAAGGGTATTTTGGACATTTTACATACATTCAACGCCGGAAAATGTAAGTCAATGCCGGAAATGAGATTTGAGGGTTATATTGACACTTACATTAACTAGTTATGGTTATTTTTGCACTAAAAATTATCGGAGGGTTATATTGACACTTATGTCAAGTAGGTAGGGTTATAATGGTATATATGATTGATTGTTCAAAACAATTAAATTTGACCATCAAATTCTATCAATTTGTACCATTCGATCATAACTAGATGGGCTGCAAGTTAGACTTCATTTTTGGACTACAAACTCCCAGCCCAAAGCTAACCCAACCCCTGGAAATTCACAATGCTTCGGAAATGCAGAAGATTGAAGATAAACTGAGAGAGCAAACAAACATCAAAACCTCAGACAAAACCTCAGACTAAAACAACACAATCTTCTTCTTCTTCTTCTTCTTCTTCTTCTTTATCCATTGCTTCTCTTCCAACAATTCCCACCAAATTTCCTCATGTCCAGGGAACGCTTCTTCAAGGGCCTGAAGCAACAAGCAGACATTCAGTACAAGCTTTTCACGCGCCGATATGGCCAGCAAATCATCGATGTATTGGAGCTCCCCATTAAGCTTGTTCTCTCCCCATTTACACTCGCCTACGACATTGCCGGCTCCGCGCCGCGCGGGTTTGGCGTCCCGGAGTTCTTTTCCAAGCTCTCATACTCTGCAATTTTCGTAATGCTCCTAACTTTTTTTCGCATAAAGTTTGTTCTTTTATTGCTGGGTTTTGTTTGTTTGTTTCTGGGATGTTTGCAGAATTTTGAATTTTACAGTTAGATGAAATTGAGTTTGATCATATATGCTAAGCTGTATTTCACTAGGGTTGACTTAAGATCGTTTAGTTATTGATACCATTCATCATAGATGATCTGAAGTTGGGAAAACAATTATATTTGGAATGTATACTTGATGAAGAGTTTAATATACTATCAATTGAATTTTAAGGTCAGTGTTGAGCAATTTTGACAGATGGATAATCAAATTGCAGTTTAGTTTGGGATGATAGGTAGTATTTGGTTTCGATAAAGAACGTGTTTTTATGAAATTTAAGGACTTTAGGAATTGACTAAATGATGTTGATGATACATGGTTTTGACTGCAGCTTGTTGCTACTGTTGGAACTTATGACATTGCGATGGAACTGGGAAAGAAGGTGATTTGTCAAAGGTGCTTCCGAGTACTCTGTGATAACATACTATGCATTGCTTGATTATCTAATTTTTGTCCGGAAATCTCTTTGGTAGTTATTGGTGTATGATCGTGACTGATAAAAAAATGGACTTTTTACAATTATGTTCTGTAGGAACTGCAAGACGTGCAATGGATGGAATGCGTTACAATGTACGTTGTGTAAAGGATCTGGAAAAGTGCAGTTTCAAGTGAAAAACTATCAATTGAGAAGGTGGGGCATTGCCTATGCATGCCATATGGGATATTTTTGACCGCCCGTGTTTTTCTGTTGCTGCTTGTAGCTAATGATAATGAGAGCTATCGTGTCATGATTACTCTCAGCAGTCTGCAAATCATCTAAAACAGATATACCTTTGCCAATAATTTGGAGTCCGCCTCCCAAAATATAATCTTTCCATCCTCCTTTTGACAGTATAAGTGCTTTTCTGAATTATACATTAATTACATAAAATTGAATGAAAAGTAGTGTTGAACTTGGGGTTTCCACTTTTCAATTTGAAGTGGGCGTTGAAGCATATTTTTTAGGAAGATTGTTTTGCATTTGAAACTCCACTTACTCCAATTTGCCTTCGCCTCAAATTTCATCCTTTCCTGAATATTTAATGCAATTATTGATGCCAGTACTACATCTTACCTTATTGATGCCTTTTGTCTGTTCGCAATGTTGTAGTGGAGAAAAGGCGACTGCTGATTCTATTGCTGATGCCATAGCTGAGAATCGAGCCGAGATTGTTCATCTTCCTTCAACCCTTGACCTGCATTTACCGTTGCCATGTAAAGATTGCCCAAACTGTGATGGATCGGTGAGAACCGCCTTTCAAATTTGCATTACTCTGTTTTGTTTTCCCACATCTGATACATCAGTAGATTGACTCAAGCTTAGGTTAACTATTCCTCACATAAACATGATGCTTAGTAACTGGACACGATTGCAGATTGTGAATTTGTGGTAACTGGTTATGTGATTTTGCAGGGTGTCATGAAATGTCCAGAGTGCAAAGGCAAACTTCAGATTAGGATATCTGCTGATGATGTTAGTTACAAATATTTTACTTTATTAATATTTAATTGTAGCTTTTGTTTCAATCTATGTTTGTCATTTTTGAAGAATTTTTAGATGCTAAAATAGACAAAGTTTGCTTTGGTGGGTTTGGGGTTCTTTTGTTGAGAGGCTTGAGCCCCAAATCAATGTACTTACTCGTATCTTTCTATTTGTAGATAATGGAGCCTCCGTGGAAGGCTTATAATGTTATGAAAAAGATGGAGTACCCTTACGAGGCTAGTTCTACATATCTCTTCTTCATACTGTTTCCCTTCTTAAACTTTCTGCTTTAGCATTATATCCTCCATCTTTTCCTTCTGAGTTAGGAGAAAAATTAGACAGTCCTACTCAGAACGATGAGTATAGAATGGTTCTTTATACTGTAAGCAAGGCTGCTCACTTTAACGATGAGTACAGGCTATCTGTCTCTTAGTGAAATTATGGTTTTGTCCAGCTTTGACTGTCTGAACTGGAATCCGGCTGTCTTTTGCAGCATATTCTTCATAGTATGAAAGACCCCAGTATTGCTGCATTTTGGTTGATTACCATGCCTCAGATTGTGGGAGGATTTGAATTTGATGATGATGTCAAGCAGAAAATTTGGTGGCAATACAAGGTGACCTTATCTTTAGTTTCATAGCTTTCTTTGTCATTTGAAATTTCCTACTTTATGGGCATTACATGCATTCTTGGTCTCACCATGACTATAAAGTTTAAGTACTTGAAACTAGTATCTGTGGTTTGGTAGAGTCTGTACATTTAAGGATTATACTCTCTCAAGTAAATTTAAAAATATCTTCTTTCTCACCATTTCTGGCAATCTAAAAGCTTAATGGGTTTCCTATGGAAAATGTGATACCGGTGGCTTAATGTATTTGCTTCTATCTCCATTTTATAGGAGTCTATGAGATACGATCAAGTCCGAGATGCTGTAGCTCAGCGAAAACCAGGCTGGGAGTACTTGCAAGAGGTGAGAAGTTTTAATTAGGCTTAGATTGTGTGTCTAGCACGATAGCATGGAGTCTTTATTCCATGGAGGTCCATCATGAAGAAGTATCTGTTTTTGTTTGGACTTCAGCTGTTTGCTTTTGGGTGTAGTTCCTTTTCTTTTTAACCACCCTTCATGCTTCCATCTTAATGTCTTCACCTCCATGCATTTTTTATTTATTTCTCTCCTCTTTTTCCTGGATTTTGTTGCATTGCAAGAAGCCAACAAGAACAACTTAATGTCGGCTATTAGTTTAGAATGAGGTCATTTGGTTGTTTAGAGTTTTAAAAACAGTTTTTATTTTTGTGTAATCATGTCCTGTGGATGCCATAGACACGAGGAATTTGGAAACCGTTGCATGGAAATGCAAATGTTGGAGATTTTCAGTAAGATAATTATGTCTGATAGATCTCAAAGTGAGGAATGTGTTGAAATGATTACATGATCATGGAACTTGTCTTTGGCAGGCCTTAGTCTCAATAGATCCTGATCGTGCTAGGGAAGATCCTGTTGTCGTGAAAAATGTTCCCCTTTACAAGGCCAAAAAAGCTCTAGAAACTGAAGTGATGAAGCTTGATCCTCCACCTAGACCACATAATTGGGGGGTACGTCTCTTTTGATCCATGTGCTTTTCTTTGATTGCAACCGGCTTAATTGTGCAAGATGGCTGGAGCTGAAATTTAGAGGCTGGATTACTGTATTGTTCTAGGAAGGCCGAGCATTTACACTCTTACATTCTTTCTTTAAATTGGCCTTAAAAATGCTTCAAATTGCAAACTGTGGGCTGTTATCAGTTTGATATCTTCCTTTGGAGGTTTTATTATCATGTTTCATTTGTTCATATGAAAGAAGTCCCTCTCCTCTTCTATAGGGTAACTCTAGTATTGCAGGAACTGAACCTTCCATTGACTTCATCATCTTGGAGTGAGGAAGAGCTCAAAGATCCAAAGAAATTGTATGAAATGACTGTTCTTCTAAATGCACAAAGAGAAATTGCTGATCAAATGTTGGATGCTCAGTGGGAAAAAAAGTGGCGTCAAGACAAGGTAATACTTCCATTTTATTTGGTACTCATTCAGATAGTTTAACAGTTCACGTGATATCTTGTTTTATGGCACATCACTGCTACAAGTGTAATTCAAGGAATAGCCAATTAAAGTAGAGTCATCCATGTACCTCAAAAAAAAAGTAGTCATTCATGTATATTATGTACGGAAACTGGAGTGATCTTGCCTCAGAAATGTCATCTCATTTTAGTTTGCTGGAAAGCTGACCAATTTCTGCCGAACTTATTTGTTATTTTCAGCTGAATGAATTGTTGGAAGAAAAGGTCCGTCCTTATATCCGAAATGTAGAGAATGCAGTTCTTTCCACACCAATCGTAATTCCTCCAAAAAGTCAAGATCAAAAGGTAGTTTCTTTAACGAGCTTACATTGTTGAATAAGGTGTTAAAACTACACAAGAAACGAGGAAAATCCTGCGTAATTTTTTGTGACCTGTTTACGTGGTGGTTTCCTTAGGCCGAGTTACAATTAGACATAGGATTGTGGTGATATTGCCTTTCTGAAACATTAATTTACACGCCATGACATTTTCTGGAAGAATGCATGATGTAATGCATTGTTTCGTCTGCTGCAGAAAAAGCAGCGACGCTGGTTCTTTTTCTGATGGGGGAGTGCCAAGAATTTTGCACGTTAATGCTGTTGGCCGGACATCTCGAATTACACGTCCTTAAATTTATTGGCCAAGTTGACAGCAATGCAAACTTTTCTGGTTCCCATTGAGAGTTTCTACACATGTTTAAGATAGATGGTAGCTGAAGAGATAGGCAGCTGTATTAAGAAATAAGACTTCTGATGAATGAAGCAATTTTATTTTTTGCTTGTATATTAGCCCTACTCAGATCAACCAGGCACTCTGCAATATGGTTTGAGCACTTGCTTGTTTATGAAGAAATGACCAGAAACTTTTCTCGACATTCTATCGAGCGAGATGTGATTCATATACCCGTATTCAGAAACTTACCTGGACGTTCTATCACGATAGATGTGATTCATTTGACCGATTGGATTTCTTCATAATACATATTATGAATGATATTATAACCTTGAGATATACCAGTGGCATTCAACAATGATGTACAATTAATATTGATGGGAGTTCAAACAAACAAACAGCACATATATAGAACACAAAGGGGTGGGAAAACTCACAACTTCCCAAGGGGTTGAGATTGATTTAACCTCCCCATCATGCACACAATTCAGTCATTCTTATTAGGGATTCCTATACTTATTTTTTCTTGGCAAATTAAGATAAAATCCATTCTTAATCTGTCTCTCTCCATTACAATGCCAACCCTCAGCGAGTATTCCTCGCACATTTCGTGATCCGGGTGCATCCGCGGGAGTAAGGGTTGGCCTGGCCGTGAGCGTTGCAGTTGTAGTAGGAGGCACCTCGGCGGTTGCACGGGATGCTCCCCTTTCGCATGGCGGCGTAGCTGATGTGCTTGGATCTTCCGGCCAGAGTCCGCCTGGCTGACTCGGATTCTAAACCCATCTCCTCACTCTGGTCGATGATGTCCCCGACCCTCAGCCCCCCAGCCGAGGTGGCCGAGGAGGCGAGGGTGGTGAAGCCGAACGCCGACTCCCAGGTGGAGGCGGCGTTCGCTGCCACGGAAAATGCCAATGCCACGAGGAGGGCGAGCAAAGCGGATCGAATAGCCATGGATGCCTGTGAAAGAAGGAAAAAGAACGAATGTCTGGCGCGTCCTCGGAGGTCTCGGGGGTGGGGGTGACTGAGAGACTCTGCCCTGCCCAGCCCTGGTGCTATAGGAGGGAGAGAGAGGTATGTGTATGGAGTTGGAGCTAAAATGCAGGGGGATTATGGGGTGGGATAATAATGAGAGAAGATTAGGTTTAATTGGAAATATTCAAGGGCTTTGGTTAATTTGTTTTCAGGTTGCATCTGTGATTTAACGTGATTTACGTCCGTTTCTTTCTCCTTTGCTTCAATCATCTGAGATCCATTCGTTTTTCCTATGGTCTCCATCTTGACATGCATGCATGCACTTTTCACAACATTTCTGCTTGCTTAGGTTTTATTAGTTAGATTAAATTGCAATGATTGTAAAAACTCAGGTGCCTCTAAAAGGGTACACTTTTTCTATTGGAAAAAGTGCATTTATGCTCTCAGTTCTTGTGTATGTGCAAATATATCCCAATTTTTTAAAAAGTGCATTTATACCCCTGTCGTGGTCTGGAAAATTATTCAATTTCGATCATTCCCGGATTCAATAGAAATGACCTTTTTAATTTGGCTCATTCCCGGATTCTGCGAAAACGGTCATTTCTATTTAATTCAGGAATGACCGAAATTGACCAATTTTTAGATCACGACAGGGGTACGCATGCACTTTAAAAAAATTCGGGGGTATATATGCACATACACAAGAACTGGGGGTATGAATGAGTTTATCCCTTTTCTATTTTATCTTCAAAATTATTAATTAGTTGTTTCTGAAATATCAATTGGAAAATGAATTGTTAAAAAGTTTAGGGAGAAGTTAGAAAACAAAATATAACGAAATTAATTTAAAGTTTATATTTTTAGTTAATAGCAAAAAGAATTCCTTAAAAGTTTAGGGATCATGTTCTCAGGCCCGTCTCGACAATTTGAAAACCCTGTCTTAAAATGAGACCCCTAAAAAGTTATAGTATGATTATTAAATATAAAATATTACTATTATATTATGATTTTAAAAATAAATTATAGATGTCGAAATAAAATATAGGGTAAAGTGCCAAAATAACCCTATAAGATTGAGAAAGTGCAAGAATAACTTTGTAAAATATGAAAGTACAGAAATAGCCCTATAAGATTGTCAAAATGTTCAATTTTAACCCTATGACTGATTTCCAGCATTGACCGATGTAATTCCGGCATTGACTAAAAATGAAAAGATAGAATTACCACTGGAATTTAAATGACAATTGAAATGACAATTCTATTCCCTAATACTTCTTCTTCTTCTGTTTCATCTCTCCAAACACACCATGGCTGCCGCTACTCTGCCGGCGCCGATCCGCCACTCCGCCGCCGAACCCAAACCCGCTGCCCCGCTCAAACGAACCCAAACCCGCCGTCGCCCCCCTCCCCCGTGCCGTCGAGCCCAAGCCCGCCGCACTGCTGCCCAGCTGAAATGAATCCAAATCCGCCGTCGCCGTCGCCCCCCTCCCCCGTGCCGCCGAACCCAAACCCGCCACCCCGCTCATACGACCCCAAACCCGCTGCCTAGCTCAAACGAACCCAAACCCGCTATAACCCAGAACCCAAACCTATCGTCGCCCCCCTCCACCCGCGCCGCAGAACCACCTCCCCTCTGCCGCGACGCAACCCTAGCCCACCAAGCCTCCTCCGCTCCACCGTACGCCAGCACCAGTGAACCCCGCCATCCACCCGTCGCTTGCGTCTCCTTCCCTCCGCTGCGACGCAACCCTAGCCCACCAAGCCTCCTCCCCTTCGTTGCTCAGACCTAGCGCCGGGACCCGAGCGGAGAGTGGTGGCGAATCAGATAATCGAGACCAGAGAATCGAGAATGGAAGAAAGGGAAGAAGAAGAGAAGAATCGAGGAGGAGGAAACCAATTTTTTTGCTTTTGTTGTTTTTGTTTTTGTTAAAAACCAAGGATAATAATGTCTTTTCAAATTCAAATGTTTTGGAATTTATTTCATATAAGGGTAAAAATGTAATTTTCATATTTTCAGCCATTTTGAGTTGACTTTTTGGTCAACGTCTGACAGGGTTATTTCTGCACTTTCAGATTTTACAAGGTTATTTCTGTACTTTTGGACATGTTATAGGGTTAAAAACGCACTTCACTCTAAAATATACATAATACATAAAATATTTTGTTGAAATCATCCTAAAATTTTTGCTGTCGAAATTTAAAAAAGTAAATATTTGAGAGAATTTATTAAAGAATTAAATATCTTATATTTATATAATCAGATGTAAAATTTTGGGGACCTATTCTCTGAAGACACTTAGACCGGGCCAAAGTCGGGCCTCTCCTGTATGTCCTAATAGATATGCTCATAGACGTCCTATAAAATATATTTCCTTCCTCCAAATAAAAATGATATTATTTAACTTTTGAAATCAGCAGAAAAATTCTGAATAAATAATAGATATGATAATATATGTTATGACGAATTCAAAAATATATATTAAGTACATGGTAATAGTATTGTATGTAAAATAATATAATAACTTGATTGATGTCAGTTTGACTAAAAAAAATTAATTGTGCCATTTTTGTGGGAACGATAGGCAGTATAGTTTTGTTATAGGTAGTGTCAAAAGTTTTACTTATACATGACTCTAAATACTAGACATTTAATTTTACTTTCTCTTTTGAAAATTAATTCAACTAACAAGACACGTTTGAGATTTGTTTTATCATACGATATGATCCAATTAATTAATTTAATTGTGGTTTGGCTATTCGTTTCTTCAAAATAAGGAAAAGAATTATTCACAGGGTGAGCGGTTTTGAATTTGATCAGGGTGGCTATTTTCGTAATTTAATGAGTAAAATGTTTAGAGGACCCCCAATTTGTGGAACGTACAAATATAATTATCAGTTTTTTTAAAAATGCAGATATATCCATGGTCGACCAAAATATGTACGCTTATATTCGAGTACCAGCTTTGATTAACACGAATATGAAAGGGTACAACAATACTTTTAAAAAATTCGGGATTATATTTGTACATATCAAATAACTGAGGATTATATAAGCACTCAATTTTAAAATTTTAAAAAAATAGAAAAAAGTTCTATAGCAAAAACTCAATATTTCCACTAGCAGTTTTTAATTTGATCAGATAGTGATACAAGCTACTAAGCTAGTATCGAAATATCACTTGTGAAGCAGATTCATGAGTTTATTTAGTTGGCTTAGCTTTTAAATCGTTAAATTTTATTTTCAATTTAGTGCTTAGAATTCGTGATTTTTTGTGTTAAAACGTGCAAGTGATGCCTGGTTCATGGATCAAGTATCATGCCACTGAAAATCAAGTTGTGTTCTTCAACGTATTTGAGTGTGTCTTCTATTTCAAAGAAGGTGGTTCGATTTATCGGTTGACGAGTACTTCTAAAAATTCTGCAAATAGAATTTTCGCCGGGATTCATTTCAAATAACCAATAATTTTTTTAATGGAGTTGTTTGGATTTCTTTATTTTCATGTATTGATGTAAGGGGAAGTGTCGGCCTACCTATAAGTTTATGAACATGCCACTTTAATTTTTACCTTAAAATTTGTATTATATAAAAATAAATATTGTATTTTATAAGTTAAACAAGTAATAATGTGTATTTAAATGTGAAAATATAAAAAATACACTGTAAAAAAATACAATATTAACATTTTAAACTTCAAATTTAGTGTGTTATTTAATAAATACGAGAGATTTTAACACTTCTGACCTTAACTTTAGCCTGAAAATGTCAATATAACCCTACAAAATGAGAAAGTGCAAAAATAACCTTAACTTTTATGATAAAATGTGTTGTTATAACCTTTTGACATATTTGCGATGTTGATAGAAGGAATTGGGCATTGACCAAATATGAAATGATAAAAATACCTCTTACCCTTAAACTAATTTTTTATTCCCCATTTTACCTCTTTTCTTCTTCAACCCACCCCTTACCCCCCAATCACCACTTTCCACCACCACA
>JAULKK010000011.1:8569735-8581497 GCA_032355705.1 Rubia peregrina | reverse complement strand
ACAAAGATGGTAAGTGTCTGATGAAGATATTAGAGAAATGACGATCCTCTTTTTCCTTTTTTTTTACATATTACATTCGAGACTTTTTAGGTCATTTTAGCATTGGAGACCTTAAGCGTTGTTGAGTGCAATCGCATGCCAACTTAGGGGAGGGGGGTTTGGTGCATTAAAAAAATCGGGGCTATATTGTCACATATGAAAGAACTCAAGTTTTTTGAGCACATTTTCCTTTTTTACCAGATTAAACTTGATAGTTTTTTTGTCATTTCACTATTGGGCAGCATTGACCAATTATGATTGCAAGTTCAGGCCAAGTTGATGTTATTTCGGTACTTTTGAAAAACTAAGGAATATATTGTCATATTGATCATTTGTAGTGGTGACTCATGATTTTATATATTATGTTATAAGTTTATCACTCACCTATGTATGACTCCTAAGACACACACATACTATATGAATTTGTAGTTATCCTGGACACTTTTTTCTTTAAGAAAAACTCAAAATTCAAATAATATTTTTGACAAACCTTGAAAGTTGTGGTACCTTTGTCCCAAATTAGAATTCAAATGATCAATAGCTTGTCAAATTAGACTCGTATTTTAAAAAACTACTTCATTCGTCTAATAAATGTTGGCTTATTTACTTTTTTCAAGTTAAACTTGATAAATTTTGACCCTATTTATAAAGTAATCGCAAAGCATATGTATTCTGCCATCAACTGAGACTATTTAAATAATTTTTTGACTTCTTTATTGTAAACCACCACATAATAAGGATTGTTTACATTTTACTTTTTGAATAATTTTTTACTTCTTTACTTTGCAAAAATGACACAACGGTTTCTTACCCGTTCCTCTCCCTCTACCAGCTCCCAGTGACTGGAATGCTATCATCCATGGCTTCGCCTCCCCCCGGAAACCCAACGCCGCAGTTGTTCGAGTAGATTACTACAATTACCAATCGCTGCGAGAACTCGATAATATCGCCGTTTCCTATGCCAATCTTTCGCGAGGCGGCATGACCTCTCTGTTCTACAACTCCAAGGCATGACAATAAAGTTCACGCCCGAGACTCTTAAGACGGTGAATTATGAATTAATCATTTTCCCATTCAATTCTCTGATTCATTTTTAGTTTGCTTTTGAAAAGTTGCAATTTTTATTGTTTTTGTTCTGAAATATGCATCCGAGAGTTAACATCAGAGAAGGGAAGCATTGGTGTAGGCAGATCTTAGAAGTCATGTTTAGTAATCTTATGTTGACACGGATTCATTGGTATGCCTTTGGGCAGTGGGTTATACTACGGTATCTTTTAACCATCCAGTTTTGCCTAGGGCTGGCTTGCACTGCTTCTGCATCATAACAATCTTGAAATTGGGAGAATAGTTAGTTTCAAATTTGTATTATTTAGGTTTGAAACTGCAGCAGCGATGGAGATGCGAGTAATCGGGGATCTGGTTTCAAGGAAACTAGTTGAGGCATCACCGCGCGTTTCGCGGAGTTTTTGATTAAAATTATTAATGCCACAAGCGACTCGCTCTAGTCATCCTCTTCCTCTGAGACGGAGTTAGATTGTGCATCCGAAGTTTGATATATTGTATTCAACAAAACAATTCCCTTCTTTTATCATCCCTAATAGTAAGCAGTGCATCACTTTCTATAAAATCTTGAAGGGTTAAAGATGAAGGCTCTAATGCTTCTGGAATCAGCTTGATCTATGAACATTACCTTTCACAAGCACTTAAACAGATCATCCCTTCATTCTCTTCTTAATCTATTCCTTCTCATAGAATGAAATTATCGATGATTTCTATTGGTTGGCATCAAGTGCGCAAATGAACGAAAAGGATTCTGTTGGAGCCTCTTGAAATCCTGATCTTGTCATATGTATATCTGAAATCATCCAAAAGAAAAGTAATGAGACAAGAAAGATCAAGATAGGCTAATAAAAGTGATTTTTTTAATAGTATTTCAAGGGTGATCTTGGTTTGCATCTCTGCTGGAAGTCCATAAGAGCCGAGCACAATTGCTCCATGATCGGCAAATTTTCTACAATAATATAATAGCATATCAAAAGAACCAAGTTTGATGTACCAAAAAGAGAGCGATAAATGCAACCAAATTTGAGCATTTTTGAAAGTCTTCTAATCTTTTTGTAAAGCTAAACTTACAGAAAGGTGCCCACAGCTGCAAATCTTATATAGTAACCAAATATCAACCAAAAGCACACACATAACAGTACAAAGTCATTTGAGCACAATGCTAGTTCCTCCGCACTTGCAATAACTCTGCTCAGCTTAGTGTCGGGGCTGCACACAGCCCTAGAATTGTCGTCTTCACTCTGAATCGCCTCCATATCTCTTATGAACTTTCCCAACCTCACTCTATGCTGCAATCGAGATAAAAAAACAACTTAACAGTATCAAACCAAATTCCTCCACACATAAACACATGAAGAAACACACAAAAATATACACGTAAAAAACACTGCCTGACCTGAGAAGAGGACCAGAGCTCGATTTGCATCTGCAAAACAATCACCAACTGATTGAGCACCTCAAGTTATACAATTTAATTGCTGGAAGTAGAACTTGATGGTGATTCTCTTGATCGTGAAACCAATTATCAATCCTTGCGGCCCCTTTGCAACAACCACAGAAGAAAAGCTTCATCTGCGAAACATCATTCATAAATTCAAGCTGTACTATTCGCATTCTCTAAATTGCTTCACAGGGACCGTAAATGATGACTTACAAGGCAGACATTCTGAATGTGCATGACTATTTTTTATCCTCTTCTTCAGGAACCTTGTCATCAGATTTCTTTTGCTGCATTTCATGTCCAAAAACATGTTAAAATCTGATAATCATATACATTATTAATGTCATTATGCAAAGATGCACTCACTTACATTTCTCCGAACTCAATGCAAGGAACTTTAAAAGATACATGACATATTAAACAATAGTACAAAAAAGTAACAACGAACAAATGAAGTCATTTCAAAATGATGGAACACATGTTAACAAGGTGAAGTTTGCAGATAACTACACTATCTATACATTCAATAATCTAAACCTAGAAAATAAAAAACTAACATCAGGCTAATTAAAGATTAAGAAGCTTATGAATGGCTACTACGCGCAAGTACAACCTACATTGATGCAGAGAGGAAATAAGCTTATGAATATAAAAGCACTGTAACATCACAACCAATGAAACTTCCAGCTTTTGAATCTAAACATCAAAAAGGTTATGGTAATGAAAACATTGTAAAGAAAGGTTAGAAAGGAAGGATTCACAATGATTTATAGTTAAGAATGTAAATTTTTCTTTACCTTTGTCAATGGGTATGCCAGGAACCATGGATACAGTTGTTGAAGAAAACTGAATTCCTTTCTCTAACAATGAAGCAATCAACACATCCTAAACACAATCACTTCTCGGATTAAAAAGGAAACCAACAGGTATACCAAGCAAGGAATCTGAACTTGGATTTATGGTTACCAGATGAGGAAGAATGTTGTATGCCTCAACTACAGCAGCAGAAAGACGCTGGAAAAGGTGGAGAAATAACCTCATGTGAAGTTCCAAAATTAACATGTCTTAGTTGTTTAGTGTACAAAATTAATAATATAGAGACAATAATGCCAGCAGATACACGCAACTCAACTAAAGCATAGTCTATCAAATGAAAGCTTATATCATGAACAAAAAGGCAATCCTAACAAACTTGCACTGAGGTTAACCAGAAACACAGTAAACAATCACATTGATGCATAACTGAAATAGATCAACATGCACCTAACTGAAAGTAAATAAGTAACATATATAGCACCTAGTCATTCTTTCAACCTAAAAAATAAAAGGCAGTACAAACAAAGTCGATCAAACAAAAAGTAAGAATATCTGTCCCATTGTTGATTAGATTCTAAAGAGTAAAACAAACACACCTTTTGGTTACAAACTAAGCTACAAACGAACAAGAGTGAATCTAGAACACAAACAAAATTTGTAGGCATCTTCAAAACCTTAATAGAGTATTAAAAGTGTATTTGTTTGCATATTGATTCAAGCGTTGATGTGATTTAGAATACAATACTGGAAGAGCCTCTAAAATACCAACTCAGCTTATAAAACTGATAGAATTTAAGATATTCACAATAGCGGGGACAATTGAAGTAGTCAAAAGTTGCAGGCATGAAAAAGTCACCATAAATGTAAAAGCAATTTGTCGAAATCAACACAATGGTCGACGTCTCATGAAGAAAGTGAGAAACTATCGATAAGTTCTGAAACTCCTGTGGGAAATGTGGGAGGAAGTGCAAGAAGGGGCAGAAATACGGGTATGGATACTGTGGGTACGCTTAGTCGGGTTTTCACAGATGCAGATGCAGGAGGAATAAAAATGATGGGAGAAGGATTCACATTGGAGAGATCAGATCAGATCTCAAGAATGTGATGACCTCATTGTGAAAGACCAGTTCATACTGAATCTGCAGAGCTACCTAGATTTTGATTATTACTAATGTATGTAATACTTGTGTACCATTTTTGAGGATCTTCTTGTCTTCAAGCTATATATACACCTTTCCTTACTATGAATAAGGATCTTCTTGTTTTGCTTCTTGTTTTGAAGACCACCTCTCATTTGTACTGAATGATTTCGATTGCAAATTTACCTTTCTTTGTCGGGTTGATGTTTCCGACCTGATATCAGAACACAAATGTCAGCTTTAAGGCACAAAAAATTCGCTAAAAATCCCATTTCGAATTTTGTTCTGAAGTTTTGACGGTCAAAACTTTGAGAAGATCGAGAAGAAATTTGTAGTTGGATGCAGAATCGTGAACAAACCTTGATTCTGCCTTTTCCACTGACTGAGATGATGTCGCCAGGCTTCACATTACTACTACTTTTTGTTGCAGTGGACCAATTTACACGAACATCGCCATTGCTACATGATCAGAGAAGTTATAGTTGAGAAATTATCTCCATCTCGGAAAAAAATTACTTTGAGAAAGCTGGATGTTGACCACTATACCTGATCAAAGCAACCATTTTCGACCTGGAAATCTTAAATCCGGCACTAGCAATAGAATCCAGCCTAACTGATGGTTCAATAGAAGTAAAAGACTTGGTACTGCAAAGGAAAAAAAGTCAGTTCTTTCTTCGGGTAAGAAAGCACACAAAATACCTAAAATAGTAAAATATGTGAGATGAAAAGCTTAAAACCTTGGAGGTGTATATTCAATGGCAAGTAATGGTATCCTTTTGCAAGCCACTGAAACATTTCCAACCTGTCAAAGTAAACGCAGCAAAAGATTGAAGCTGATCGAACCTGAAGAGGATACATTGCTTTTTCTTGTGATTATAATGAACAGAAACTGCGTGTTTAATGCAATAACCAGGTTAGTCGATAAATTTCAAACATCGGGACAGAACTAGAACTACCTTATCTATGGATGATATGAAGTAGTCGGCGAGCTCAGGGACAACAAGGACGTGAGCTCCGCTTTCTCCCTGAATTCAGAAAGAAAAAATACAAATGCACAGAAGCTACTTAATGATCATTAATATCAACAGAATTTAAAGTTTTAGAAGCACAGAAATGCAACTATAGATATCGGAAAGGCTATTAAGGATTCAGATCAACAATGCTTAATCTCAACCAATTTTTTCTTAGTGGAATGCCTTGATGCTAATTAGGATAGTAAAGAATCACATTCCAGAAATCCATAGTGATTGTTGAACATATACCATTTGAGTAACCTGGAAGAATCTACCTGCAAAATGATATCTCCTACTTTATCTCTAGTAATTCCTGAACCAAGAATCGAACCAAGGAAGTCACCATGAGAGCAAGGCTGGAATCCAAAGTTCCCCGAAATACTGCAAACAAGAAACGGTTTGTATTCAGCTTATAGATTTCCGACAACATCAGATAGAACACACAATTTTTTTTGCAAGACATGTCGACAAACACCTCAAGGCTGCAACAATGTCTGGATCGGTTGTCAAGACATCGGGATGTCCAACAGAGAGCCGGCATCGCTCAGCCTAAAAGATTAGACACGTGGCAAAGGAATAAACAGACAAACATTTAATCTGGAGAAGGAGTATTTAACGAACAATGCCACAAATTTCAATCAAACCTCAGGATATCCTCCTTGGGCAACCAATTTAACTTCAGCTAAATTTTGCAATGCTTTCATAGACTCCTTAAGCACAGGTGGTGTCAGAAAGCCAGTATGTAAAATTTCTCGCCTCATGGCTGCCCGAGTTGCCTGAGAAGCAAACAAAATGATGGGAATCTATGAGATTAGTATAAAGGAAAACAAAGAAACCCAAAATAGCAAATATTCCATATCTACCAACTCAAAAACACGCTTGACATCTTCAACCATGTCTTTGTCTCCTCCACCTCCTCCTTTAAGTAAAACTTCTGAGCCAGTCTTTGAAGCTTGTGCTACGTAGCATATACTATTCAAACCTACTTAGCCGGATCACAAGAACACAGCACAAATCAGCATTAGAGACTTTTTCAGGACACACACGTTGTATAGCTCATAGAAAGTTCAGTTCACTAGTAAAAGTAAGTGTATATCCCAAACAACAAACAAATGTTTACCCCTCTATGTACGGTCATTTATATGGATCATGTCTCTCCATTATATCTGATAAGGCGCATGGTATCATTCATATCAAAATATATCATATCTCCATTGTCTCATTCCAACTCTTTGCTTTTGTGGTTACCTATTCTCTCAACGCCTTACCAAGGCGTTAAGGGTCTGCTGTGTACATGTTCATACTATACTAGGCATCTTTATTTTCTTCCTTTTTCACGCTTTCAAGACCGTTTCAAATACTTAGCGAATGTAACAATCATCCATAATGTTGAACAGAATCCTAATTGACATTTTCAGACTCTGGACATTGTACTTAGCCTGTTGTCACTCAAAAGTTCGAGACATTTGTTAAAGGACATTCTATACCCAGAATTCTGCTTCTTATTAAGAGCATTCCAACTGAGCTAAAACATACAATACTAACACTTCCATTGAAATTGGAAAACCATATTTTTCATGGCAAGGTGTCTAATAAAGCAACTGGGCTTCCACAAAATTCAACCTTTCCTCCATTTAAAAGCATCCAAGAACTTGCAACGATGAAATCAAGAAAAGTTGAAGTGAAAAAAGGAAGAAAAAAAAGTGCTAACCTGATGGCTTCAATGGAGTTTTAATAGAAAGAAGAAGAGGTCTATAGCAATACAACTTATCCACGGCACCGCCTGCGCCGGTGTACGAGCAGCGCAACCGTGAAGTCACCGCCACGCCGGCGGAAACAACACGTGCCGGAACCGCCCATATCACGACTGACATGGCCTGCCCTCCGCCTTTGAAGTTTGAACTCAATAAAAATGACACCTTTTTTATACGTTTTCCCTTTTTTTCCTCTATTGTCTCAATTTCTACCCTTTTTAAAGAAAGATTAGTCTCTCTAAAACACAATTAGATGAAGATCATTAAAAAGATCGACTTTTATTATTAGCTCTTCAAGATTTGACAACCACCTGCAATTCTGAGTATATGTCCATCTACATATCAATACTATCCAGTTTCAGTTATTTTTTCTTTTTCAAATTTAAAATGTCGAAGACGGGTTTGAAGGATGTCCTTAGCTCCTTCCCTTTTCAATAGTTTCAGTTCGAAAACACACATTATAATATCAGACATGTAATACCGAACTAGTCAAAAGATTTTTTGCAAATCTCTGCATACAAAAAAAAGTAACAGGTCTGAGAAAAATCTTTCCCAAACTGAAACTTGTTAGTATTGAGACCAACTAATAGTTTCAGTAAGTTTCAGTTCGATTACACACATAATATCAGATATGTAATACCTTAAATAACTGAAAGATTTTCCCCAAACCTCTGCAAAGACAGTAACAGGTTTGAAAACAACCAGCAAATCCACCATTATGAGTTTCATGTCCATCCCTTTACTACAGGATGCAAAAAACACCAACATAAATATCCCAACTAAAACGAGAATGCAAGGTTTATGGTTTATGTCTCTAACCAAACAAAATTCCTCCACGTTTTCCACTTATTCTATGTCGCTCAATTGAGATAGTAGTAACCAACTGCTACTAGCAGCAGGGTGATCGCGGCACCAGCCGGGGCAGCCCACATCCAGTAATTTGTCGCCTTCTTGCGCTTGAGTAGGGTTCTGGGCAGGGGTCCAGATTCCCTCGTGCGAGTTTTGCGCCTCATGGGATTACTCTCCTTCCTGATCTTAGATGATGGAACAGTAGTTTCAGCGGGTTTCTCAGCACTTTTTTCTGATTCAGCTACCTCCTCAGCTTCGGGTTTTTCCTTAGGTTCATCTGCAGAAACCCCCGCCTTCTTCTTCTCTTCTTTCTTCTCGAGCGCCTGGAGATCAAGAAAGGCAATTTTAGAATAATCATGTGATATGGAGTTCATGCAAAGAAAAAGAAATGTTTGTAATATCACCTTTTGTTTATTCTCAGCTCCTATATTAAATCTCAACAATATGATGCTGGAGAGCTTTCACTACATAGATCTATTTTTGTGCACAATGTTGTACCAAGCAAACACAAATGTAGTGCATAAGGAATGCTACTCAAGGATGCAGGATGAGCTTGTTTAAAATTAATCGAACACGGATGGGAAGAAGATAAAGATGGCCTATCACCGAGCACCAGTCACACAAAAATGAACAGAGATGAAGTACAATAAGATACCTCCTCCCCAAATATGGTCGCGTATATTCCAGAGGGCACCTTAAAGATGATGAGTATCAATATACTCACAGGACACCTTAAAGATGCAGTGCTTGCTGTTGGCACTAATGGTTAAATCAGTCTCCAGCGACAATACAAATTTATTTGAAGATAAAAACAACTGTTACAATACAATCAGTCCGAGTAAACATAAAGAACAGAATGTCAAATATGTACCTTGAAACTGGTGGGCAGAAGTGATGCCGTAGAGAGTCAATCTCCCACAAAGAGCTTCCTGGCAAACAGTTACCATCAGCACATTAGAGTCCCGCCTTTTAGCTCATATTTTAGCATGTCTTTAGACTCACTAAATTTTTAGTTAGAACTTAGAAGAGAAGAAACAATTGGAAACATGACCTAGTCCAGAGACTATACTTAGAGAAAATAATGGTTTGTTTGACTATAATTGAATATTGTTTCGCAAAAGATTCTGCTGCCTATTGTGCCATGGTTCTTACAGAAGTATAAACCTTGGACAGTGGTATGCCATTCTTTTTTTCTTCCAATTATGCTATTGATTCTAACAATTCACATGCAAGTTGTTTATATGCTGTTGTTTTGTTTGCGCAAGTTTATAAAATGCGGTTGTTTGATAATGTTCAGAAAGAAACTGATGTTCAACGACTGTACCTGGGTAGAAGCCCGCCTATGTTCACAGAGATGAGAGTTCTACGACAATCAAATCTTCGAGAACGTAGCAGATGTTTCTCATCTTCAAAAAATCATAGCAACAACAGGATCAGAAGATCCGTGATTACCAGCAAACGCAACACACTTTCCTCCAATCTGCAATAAAGGAGAAGGAAGTTAGGATTAGATTCTAAATCAAGCAAAACATCAAACACCTAGCATGCAATCAAAAAAAATCAACAAAGAAAAACACACATAGAGGTTCAGATTCAAATTAGAAGGATCGAATCCACTCAGAGAAGGGAAAGGAATATGAAGAACGAAGACACACGCAAAATCTCAAACAAATTTGTGCCTATATATGGAGTAAATGAAGGACCGGCCATCTTCTTTTCCTATAGGGAATGAATGACGTAGGAGTTTAAGAGACTGTTGAGAGGTGGAGAGAGGGAGATGTTTTGGAATAAAAGATCATTTACTTAAAAGGCATTAATTATCTGTAAAAGATCATTTAACTAAATACAAATTTTGTTTTCCATTTTTTTCATGATTATGATGTGGCAGGTTGAGTTGGCAAGCTGTGGGGATGCCATGTGTACAAAATGTTGCTGTTTTAGTAGTAGTTATAGATGTCGATTATTGTAATTTTCAATCCTCCTTTAATTTGAGCCAATCACAATAATCACTCAAAGAATATACTCCCTGTGTCCCAGACTTTCAGTATAAACTGCAATTTTATTATTTGACATTCAATTTTGTTAAATCTTGATCATATATTTGAATAAATATATAAATAATAATATTATTATATGTGACATTGTTGGATTCGTCATAATAAATGATTTCTAAATATCAATTTTTCATTTGAGTTATTATACATAGTCAAACATATATGTTAAAGGCCGTGAAAAATATTCTCCGCAGTTTATGCTGGTACGGAGGGAGTAATAATATGAACATCACTTACAGACAATTTGATGAAATTTCTTGTGTGGATTTCAGGTTGAGTTGAAAATTCTGAGGAAATGTGTCTCCAACACTACATAACTGGCCTGTTTTTATAATAGTGTCTGCTTATGAAAAGTGATTATTTAAATTAAAATTGGGAGATTTTGATAATCGAATTCAAGTAATTTGGGAGATTTTGATAAAAATACCATTTAGAACCTATCTTACAAGAAAATAATTTCTACTTCTTCAACACCCCTTCTCAAGTTGGGGGATGGGAAACGGGAATGCCCAACTTGCGAAAAATATTCCGAAATTACTAATTGTTGAGAACTTTGAAAAAAAAACATTAATAGGACAAGATTCAAATTCACTATTGATAGAAGTAGCGACAACGACGGATAGCAGTAATAGCAGAGGCAGTTAAACATAATTTAACTTCATAACTAATACTCTTCATCTTATATTAAATAAACCTTTTGTATTTTATCACCAAAATAAAAAATACCAAAGATTATAAAATTTCATTTAAAAAATAAAATAAAGACAAGATAGTACAATTAGGGATGACCGGATGGAGGACCGGTATGAATACGATTTTCCCGGCACAATTTATGATCATCCCAACATAGGCATGAGGGGATACAACACAAAGGGTAATTTGGGAATTCTGTAGTTTTCTTACATCCATCTATATAAATCTTTTTCTCCAAAAGACCCTCCATCTTCTTCAACCTCCCAACACGAACACCTAATTTTATAACATAGTCAAATGAAAATAATATTAGTGCAAATTTAAATATATTTAATTATCCATCGAACATTGCTCCTTGACTTGTTTAAATTTAATTTGATACCATCTGAGTCCTAATTTCCTAGTTTAATTTAATACAGTTCATAAATTTAAATTTAATTATTCTTATCACACTTTTTTTTTCATTCAATACCATATAAATTAAGAAAAAAAGATATAATAGTCACAATTGAATTCACACCTGAATCCAGTTGTATTTATGAATTCCACTATTCAAAATAAAGGTATCATAGCTTTAAAAATATTAGAAACATAATAATACAATTAGAGCATCAATTAGGACTCACTCCTGTCATAAGACATACACCTAAACCTATTATTTCTAAACATGTGTGGGAGAAGCCAAATTCTGGTTACAAAATAAATGTTGATGCTGCTTGGTTGAAACATACAAATGAATGTGGTTTGGGCATTATCTGTAGAGATTCACAAGGAGATTTCATAGGAGCTAAAGGAGATGTCACAACTGCAGGTTCCAGTCTCCAGGCTGAACTGTTAGCAATCAATAAGGGATTAGATTTTGGAACAGAACTAAACCTTACTGAATTTCTCATTGAGACTGA
>JAULKK010000011.1:8530011-8540578 GCA_032355705.1 Rubia peregrina | reverse complement strand
ATTACCACCCGCCACCCCCCCACCACCACTGGCAAGCCCTCAATGCTGCTTCTCTTTTATGATTCTCCATCACCCTCGCCCAACATTTCTTCTCTCGATGTCGCTCTACCGAGCCTCTCTGCTCGGCTAGCGCAACCTTTCCAATACACCTCAAGAAAAACCTGACCCGAATGATCAAGAATTGGAAAACCAGCACCGAAAATCTCACCTTCCTCCACCTGCGCCCCCCTCAACCCAAAACCCACCATCAGCTGCACCGTGACAGTAGAGCGTCGGCGGAAGCGATGGGTTTCCTATAACGGCGGTAGGGTTGGTGGTTCCCGGCGGTGGCGTGGCAGGTGGTGGAAGGTCCAGCGGCGGAGCAGTGGTAGAGGTGTGTTTGAAGAAGAATAAGCTATGGGTAAAATGGTCTGTAAATTTTTCAGTTTTAACTATGGGGTATTCGTGTCTTTCCATGTCTGGTCAATGACTGATTTTTTAGTCAACGGCGGAATTAAGCAAAATGGATATAATTGCATAATTTTACAAAAAAAAACATAGGGTTAATTTCATACTTTTAGATTTTATAGTGTTATATCTGCACTTTGTCAATTTAATATGATTATTTTTGCACTTTTCCCATTTTCAAACTATGTCACTTTAGTTGGGACGGACGAAAATATAAAATGTGTCATTTTTCATGGGACAATGGAGCTTTTCATTTCAGTTAAGTACAATTCAACTCCAGCTAGCACAATTCAATCCATTTTAGCCCAACATAGTACCATTCAGTCCATTTCACTTCATTTCAGTCCCAAAATATGTCATTTTAGTTGGGACATATGAAAATAAAAAATATGTCATTTTTCCGTAGGACAATAAAACATTTCATTTTAATCAAGCACAATTCATCCCCAACTAGCACAATTCAATCCATTTCAGCCCAACATAGTACCATTCAGTCCATTTCATTTCATTTTAACTCACTCCATTTTCATTCAGTTTAGACATGTCAATTTCATTTTATTTCTATCATGTTCAACCATGTCCGGTTCGATCTAGTTTATTTCAATCACACCAATTTCAATCTCAATTCAGTTCATTCCATTTATTTTCAGCTTGATCTAATTTAGTCCAGTTTATCCCATTCATACTTATTTGAATTCGGCCCGGTTGATTACTTCTTGTTTGGTTTGTTCCAGTTTAATCCATTCTAGTCCATTTTCCAGTTTTATTCAATTCAGCACAATTCATTTTAGTTCGATTCGTATTTGTCCCAAATCATTTTCCATACTCATTTATTTTATGTGATTTTCTATACACTCCTTAATTAATTTATTTCAACAACATTCAACTTAATTATGCACATTTCATGTCAGCTCAACTTATTTTCAGCCAAACACAACATACCCTTTTATCAATTTCACTCATTACAGTTACTTGAATTGATACAGGTGAATTTTTGGACGATATTTTCAATACTGTGAATCAGTTCATGCTTTATTTAAGAAAAAAAACTACTGTATGAATTATGAGAAGCTAAGAAACAAGACAATCAGATTGAGGATTTCTCATTTGTCTGGGTAGGAAAATTTTGTTTCCCAACAATGTAACTGACAAGAGTCAGCTAGGAAAAAAAACCTAAAATCTCCCACCAATCACTCGAGGATTCAACTTCAAAGTTGTGTTTCACAAACTTTATAAACTGCAGTAAATAAATTTAAATAAATTTAATTTAATTTTTAAAGTAAATCAAATTTACTAACTCACCAACAAAACAAGGATACAGAAATTGATTTGAACAAAGGGAAATTAATTTGGCGAAAATGGATGGATGGAATATGATGGATCTGTATCCAATTCCACGGTGTGGAGGCCTGCCTTCAAATTCAGGACACTGAAACGAGGGAGCTGGGTCCCATCAAATTTAACGCTTGTAACTTGTGACCCAATCTCCCAAAACCCTAATTATTGGATCCCAATTTCTTCATGCTCCTATTGGTTTTCGAAGACATCTGATCTGATTTGAATTGATTCAACTTTGATTTAATTTAATTAAACTAAAAGTAGTAATGTATTTAAAAAATAGTAATGTATAATTAAATTAAGTTAAATGTCATCAAATCAAATTCACACTAAAATAAATTGAACTAAAATGAATTAAATCAAATTGAATTGAAATACAGATAATTTATGGAGAACATGAACTAAGTTGTCAAATGTCAAAATGTGACAATCAACGCCTAGAATGTTGCAATAAATATAGAAATCTAACAATATTATCGTATGTGATAGATATATGAACTGACAAACTTTAATACAGATGATTTCTGGAGAACATGGACTAAGTTGTCAAATGCCAAAACGTATCAATCTCGTTGCAATTAATAAAAAGTTAACATCAAATCACCACATTGGTTACATCAACTATAAAATAATTCTGCATGTCAGTTAATCGGTATCAGACAAGACTCTGTGATAAGTTTACTACCAACATAAAACAGTTCTATGAATAATTAAATAGAATGTTAGTAAGTATTTGCTTAGAATTAATTGTAATAATTATTGACAAAATCTTGAAAAAGACCATATTTTCATAGACTTATGGAAATACGGGTACAATTAGAATAATAAAAAGGTAAAATGTTTTAGTTGCAATATTAAAAAATTATTATGCAAAATGCAGTAGTTATACGTTTGACTCAATTAATGTAACATGAAAAATTTATCTTTATTTCTTCTAATTTACAATTTAAACCTTGGTCTTTCCATGACTTATAAAAAGAAAGGTCTTTCCATAAGTTACGGTTGTTCCATGAGTTATAAAAAAATTAACTTTTAAACGAAAAATTAGAAGAAATCAAGATAAATTTTTTAGATTGCATTAATCGGGTCATAAACTTATAACTACTGCACGTTGCATAACAAATTTTAATATTACAACTAAAAACTTTTATCTTTGAGTCCGTCTCTTGAAAGATGGTATTTCCATAAGTAACGGAAAGACCAAGGTTTAAATTACAAATTAGAAGAAATCAAGATAAAAATTCCGGGTTGCATGACTCGGGTTATAAACTTTATAACTACTACACGTTGCATAATAATTTTTTAATATTGCAATAAGACCTTTTACCTTTTATTATTTTAATTAAACCCCGTCTTTCCATAAGGCTATGGAAAGACTGTCTTTCCCAAGACTTTGCCTTTATCTTTTTATATTTTAATTCAACTTTCCCTCAGTTAATAGAGTTTGCTTAGCATTCGAATTTATATTGTAATACTATTGCCACAACTTATTCACCCAGTCTAGTTCTAGTCTTACTTATTTTGTTGTAAAATAGAATGATTAAAAATTTATTGTAAAATAAATTAGCAAAAGAAGAGAATTACATGACATTAATTTCTTGTTCTCCAAACCAGGCTAATTAATCTCCATGGATTTGCGTAAATACTCGTTTAATGATTTTCAATATGTACAATGATTGGAAAATATTCTCGCAAGTATCGATAATTTATTAATTTCTGCGCCAAAATAGAAACTTAAAATTAATTATTCCATCCCAATAACAAAAATACTATCATACTCCATTTTTAAAATTGGGATTTTAAAAAAAAAGAAAAGAAAGGGGAAGAAAAGAAAACTGAATAGTTTTCAGAGTGGAAGAAAACCGGCACGCTGAATCTTCCAGTATTGTATATTCCAATTACAATTAGATTTCAGTAGATATATAAATTTCTACATTTATCTATTGTTTTTCAATTAGCTTCAAATCAGCAATCTGCAATTTGATTTCCAACTGTCCGAGAAAAATAATCTGGTTTTTAGGTAACCTCACTTTTAATAATCTGGTTTTTAATTTTCTCGATGTTTTATGATCTGGGTTCGTGTTCAAACATTGATCCATGGCGCCTAGATTCGACCCTCGTGATTTTAGGACGGTTTTTTGAATGCCGCCCGGATTTTGTTTTCATGTTAAATTCAAGAGCTTATTTTTGTTAGGAAACTGTAGTTTCTCCGTTTTGGGATTTAGATTTACTGAAGGGCAGGTTTTTGAATGTCTGGATCTTTGCCAGAAGCAGTAATTTTGTTGTTCATGCTGTCAATTAAGGCATTGTGTTGTTCAGTTGATATGAATGGTTAAGAGTATTGGGGAGTTATTTTATTTACCTTGTAGGTAGTTGTTGGTGGTGTTGGATACCTTCTTGCTGAAGTAATTTGAATGAATGGGAGTATTGATGATATGCAGAGATGATGAAGGTTGACATTGTTTGGTGTGAGGTAAAATGAGTGGAGTGTCATTGGGAATTCGAAGCTTGAGTTTTGGATCGATTCCGAGGCAGACACAGCAGAATGGCGGGTTGCAGTCCCAGAATTCTAGTAATCTCCGAAAGACGGCGAGGACCAAGGAGAGATATCTGCAAATAATACTCAGATACTTAGGCCGGAGGAAGCTTATCATGCTGATTTTGGTGGTCTTTTCAGTTATTGCTCTCTGCACTGGCGTATTTAACACACGTAGAGGTTTGATAAGCTACCAAACACATTTGTCTATTTTCCCCCTCCTGTTTCCAAGTTTTTAGTAGATTATGGTAGAAGTATGTTGTATGAAGAAGTGATTTTATTATTATTATAAGCTATCAGCTTGTCGAGCATTGTGAATCAGTATTCTCAAACTCCAGAAAATTTGCTATAAGCTACTTATGGTGGTAATTAAATCATTATCAGTTGAACTTACAATGATGGCATTTGTCTGAATGTCTTTTCATTTTTGATCATTTAGGTCCCTTGTATACGTATGTGAATTTGGTACCTTTTACCCTCTTATTAGCAGAAACAATATGGTGGTTATGACGTTTAAGGCTATACATTTAGTAGAAAATGTTTGCTTGCTTTTTCTTTAGTGTTTGTATGAATTGAATCTGTTTGATATGCGTCTGGAGAGCTATTTGGTTATTATCTGCTTTCTTATGACTTTGGATTTGCATTTAGTGGCTGATTCAGTATTTATTTTGTAGAGGTTGCATCAGAGAGCTCTTTAGGGGGAATTGAAGGTTGGCTTGGGGGCAAGATTTCGCTAAACAACGCAAACGTTTGTGTTGAAAGTGGTGGATATAATTTACACGTGTACAATGATTCCGCTGTAAATGCTGTACAGACCCCTGCTCTTCTGAGCCATCCATGTAAAAAATTTGCACTCCCCCCTCCACCTCCTAGTGGCTCAAGGCGGATTGGACCACGCCGTAAGTCTGAAACAGTCATTATATGCCTTACTAATATAGTTATGACTATATTCGTTGTATTAAACTTTAGTGGAATACCAGCATCGTGAATTCAACTTCCTTTTGCTTTTGTGTCTTAGCACTTACCATTGAGAACTTATCCATTGTTTTCTGTTTATTATCTATCAGCCTGTCCAGTATGCTACATTCCGGTGGAGCAGGCCATGGCCAGTATGCCTAGATACCCTTCTCCATCTCCAGTTCTTCATCACTTAACTTATTTTCAAGAGGAAAATTCAATCAAAACAGAACATCGAGGAGGCTCCGATTTTGGTGGATATCCATCCCTTGAGCAGAGGAGAGATTCTTTCAATATAAATGAGTCAATGACTGTACATTGTGGGTAAGTATTACCAAGTTATTTGCTTTCCCCTTGGTTTCATGATCTCTGAGATATTCATATCTGCTGAAGCAGCAATTTATTTTTATGTCCTTTCACTCCTCATCCTTTTCTACTATATTGTCAGATTCATCAAAGGGTGTCGAGCTGGTGCAGGCACTGGATTTGATATTGATGCAGCCGATCTTATGGATATGGATGAACACCATGAGATTATTGTTGCATCAGCTATATTTGGTACTGCTGAGCATAAACAACGTTAATGACTTTTGTCCATTGTATATTGGCGGTTGTTAAGCCTAATGTTGTTATAGAACTTCTGAATAACTCATGTTGTATGACATATCTTCTTATCCAAGGCTTCTTGTTTTTTCCTTGTGGTACGTGAATGCAGGTAATTATGATATCTTACAACAGCCAAGAAATGTCAGTGAAGTTGCAAGGAAAAATATACCTTTCTATATGTTTGTTGATGAAGAAACAGAAGCATATCTGAAAAATTCCAGTCTCCTGGACAGCAGCAAGAGGGTTGGGATATGGAGAATCATAGTTGTGTACAATGTTCCTTATGCTGATCCTAGGCGCAATGGCAAGGTAGGAAACACAGATTTTGGTCCCCTTCCTAGCTTTGCTTTTCCCTGGACTTTAAAATTAAAAACTCCCGCGTTCTACTAGCTTACAGTTTTAAGAAAAAGGTTAAATTCTTTTGTGTGTTTGGTATGTTCTGATTTTAAAACTTATGCAAGATGATAACAGGCATTTAGGCTTTCTCTCTGGGAGCAAATAACTGAGCTGATGCTTTTTACAGGTGCCGAAACTCCTTTTACACAGGCTCTTTCCAAATGTGCGGTATTCAATTTGGATTGATGGAAAGCTTCAGCTTGTTGCAGACCCATATCAGATTCTCGAAAGGCATGTTAGATGCATCTCATGTCTTGCTGACTAATGATTGTTTTAACATTGACATGTGCCTGATTCTTGTAAGCGTTAAGTAATCTTTTTTATGCATAACGAAATTAACCTTTGTGGTCTTTGAGGCATCATTTTCTGATTTCTGTGATGTTATGCTCAATGAAATTCAAAACAGTGCTGATTAAATTACTCTGTCTATGTTGAATCATATTGATCTAAATTATAGCTTTATCACTTCCAGTTACTCGATTCTGGAGTTCCTGTATTCTTCTTTCCCAAAGTGGGGAAAGAAATTGATTCTGAATTCTTTGTATAGAATTGAGTTTTGGATAGAAACATTAGGGCTGATCATCACATTGATGCCTCAGGTTTTTGTGGCGTGAAAATGCTACTTTTGCAATTTCAAGGCATTACAAACGCTTTGATGTGTTTGTTGAGGCCGAGGCTAACAAAGCTGCAGCAAAATACGACAATTCTTCTATAGACTACCAGATTGACTTTTACAGACAGGAGGGATTAACGCCTTACACGAGGGCTAAGCTTCCTATAACCAGTGGTATGAACATACAATAACCTTTCATGTTACCTTTTGCTCTTAACTGAGGACTTTACTTTTTCCTTACTTGCACGCTTGCAGATGTCCCGGAAGGGTGCGTGATCATACGTGAACACATCCCAATCACAAATCTCTTCACCTGCCTTTGGTTCAACGAGGTTGATCGTTTCACTTCCAGGGACCAACTGAGCTTTTCGACCGTAAGGGATAGGATAATGGCCAGAGCTAACTGGACCATCAGCATGTTTTTGGACTGCGAGAGAAGAAATTTTGTCGTACAGGTATATACATCTTACCTTTTTTCTTCTTCTTCTGATTACCAATTAGGCAAATTATTGTCAGTATCTTGCTGTTTTCTGTACAAATGTTTGGCAAACGACACTTTTCTCCCCTATGGCAAAATTCGATGCTGGGCTTAACCTTGTCAATCACCTGAATGTCTAGTACCTTTACCCCAAGTGTTTTCATCTTTTAGTGTTCTTAGAACATAGCAGTAGATCATATCTTACTATTGTTGTTATGTCGAAACACATTGTATCGATTATTAAACATGTCCGAGCTGTTTCTTAGTTTCTAATGGTTGAGTATCGAAACTACACCAGGCATATCACAGAGAATTACTGGAGAGAATGCCACCACCCGTTCCTCCAAAACCGAGAAGCCCTCCAAAACCGAGGAGCCCTCCAAAACCGAGGATCTACCCTCCACCAGCTGTTCATGAAACAGCGAAGAAAAGCTCCGTTAAACGCTCAAGAGGAGGTAAGAAATCGGGTTCCAAGAGGCACCGGAAAGTCAGTGCTGGGGTTAGAGACAACTGATCCATCACTTTGATTGTTGATTCTTTTTTCTCCTTCAAGTTTTTATACAAAGGGATGAGAAAGAGAAGGTTATTCTTTGTCCCAATTCTTTCAAAGGCATAGGAGATTAGTTTGGTTAGATGTGAGGAGATTTCTGGGGCTGTCAATAGGGGTTTATATACTTTGTTGCTGTATATACTTTGACATTGACATCTTTTGAGCCAAGTTTTGATCCCACTTGTCATCAATCCCGGCACTTTTTGTAAGTGGCATGAATACAATTTTTTCTTCTTAATCGCTGGGAAAATGTCCCGCGGCAACTAATTAATTTGTAGCAATAACTATAGTGACACATCAGAATATTCGATTTTAAATTGAATTGCACTGAACTAAATCAAATTGAACTCAACACATCTCATTGCTGTAAACAATTTGAAATAAATTGATAATTTATATAACAAATGAAATGAAATAAAATAAAGGGTTTTTTAAGCTTTTAACCATAATTTTAGTTTGAAAGTGCCAATGTATTCCTGCAAAATGAAAAAGGTGTCAAAAATAACTATAATATTATGACAAAATGTGCAGTTATAACATTTTGTCACTATTTCGATATTGACCAAATTGAAAATGACAAAAATACCCTTGCACACATAAGCTGAAAATACTTCCTTTTCTCTTTTTTAATTCTTTCTTTCTTAATCCAGGGGTAAAATCATCATTTCCTTAAATTCTGTCCAAACATACCGTTGACACATATATTATAATGCAAGAGTTATTTTAATATTTTTCTCATCCGAAAATAAATTTATGTGACGAAATAGATGATGCCATCGACCATATCCTTTCCCCAATGGATAATCATGAAGAAGAAAGAAGAAGACAAGAAAAAAAAATGGAGAATCCAAAACTTTGGTACTCCCTCTGTTTCTTTAACCATGACACCGTTTGATCACTAGTTTTTCTGTGCAATGTTTGACCATCGATAACTTTTGTCATATATAATAATAGACATCATGCGAGATGTCGATGTATTCTCCGTAACGTGTAGTTTCTGAAAAGTAAAATTTTATCGTTTGTTATTAGACAAAACTAAAGTTATCGGTAGTCAAACATGCCTTCAAAAAATGTCAAAAAATTGAGTGTCATTGTTAAAGAAACGGAGGGAGTACATCATTGAATACCATATTATGCAAGCCCATGATTTACATCGATGCATGTCTGAATTTTATCCAGTAGGGACGATGTTCCGTAAAACAATGCTTTTGAAAGCAGTGGGAGAATATAAAAATAAATTAACCTTTAGTGCTATGAATTATGATTGCTGTCATAATTGGAAAAAGATCGCAATCTGAGGTTAAATGAATCTATAAACCAATGAAATATCTTTGCTAATTTATTGTTCCCTTATTTCAACCCACAAGTATTGACTTGGATTGGATGTAATCTAGACTTTTTCAAAGTTATTTTCGTTTCATCTTAATTTAAACGAGGTTACATCATTTAGAATTTATTAACACTTCAGTTCAATTTTTATAATTTTTAAATTTCGTTTGATTAAAGTTGATACTACCTCTGTTCATTTAACTTTGGCTCCTCACTTTTTTACCCGACTTCTTAGAAGGTACCAGTTGTGTGGAGCAAAATGAGTGGGGAGAAGGAGTAAAATGAAGGGTGAAAATTACCTTTAAACCATACTATATTTGGAATGTGCCAAAATAAAATAAACACCTATAAATAGAAAGTTTGCAAATATTAGCTGAACGGATGGAGTATATTGAAAATTACTCAAAATAATTTTTATACACATTTTGTTAAATTGAAAGTTAGAATTTATGCCTGTAAATAAATAACCTTAGACTTTAAAACGTAAAACTGTAACTAAACAACATCAATAATCAAAACAAACACAGTACTATTTAATGCCGGAGAAACTTAAACAGTACAGAGAAGGAGACAGTTCGACAAATCTTACAAAGAATCCTATTTTCTGACAAAATATGCCTGTAAATAGAGCCAAGATGTAAATTAAAATCGTCGCCATTAGTTTCCAGCGAATACAAAAAGATCGATCTTTTCCCTTCTTTCATGTCGGCAAGCCTCAAACAAAGTGTGTAACCATGTCTTTTTTAAAATTATTAATATTCGAGTTTTATAATCAAGAAAAAAATCCTACCCTAATCAATTTATTTTGTTGTACCATATAGCTTATATTTTCAACTTTATCACATTTCCTCTCAATTCAATTCATCACAGTTAATTTTAATTTAACAAAATATAACTTAATTGCTTTTATGATTATTTTAGGGCAATTTTTTCCTTTTATCCGCATTTATTTTATTTTAATTCGGTTCCATTCTACTTTAAAAACTTAATTTGATAAATATTGTCTAGTTTACTTTTATTATTACCTAATTTACAACACTTATTTATAATTCAATTTAGTAAGAAATCATGATTTTTATGCTGTTTTCTCACTGAACTGAATTGTTCTAAATGAAATTACACTAAAACAAAATTATATAATACTCATCACTCTAAATTTTTTATTGAATATAACTTGAATCAAAGAAAACACCATCCAAACCAACTAAAATAAATAATTCTTTCATTTTTATGAAATGTTATACTCCCTCTGTTTTCTTTTTATTGGCACCATAGCTTTAGGTGCTTGGATTTATGTGAGGAAAATGAGTGGATGAA
>JAULKK010000011.1:8513697-8529911 GCA_032355705.1 Rubia peregrina | reverse complement strand
CCTCGAGGATGAAGTAAGCCATTGCCATCAACCGTCAAAATCTGTTAGCAAAATGAAACGTCGAGGACATTATATTGCATTTTACAAATTGCAAATTCAACAGAAAGAGTACAAAAATTTCTGCTGCCAGCACATATGCGTATAAGTAAATATTTAAGAGAAGAATCAAAGTATACTTGAGGATAAAATGGATGTGCAGACTGCTTCAATTTCTCCAAAAGCTGCAGAAGTACCGGAGCCTAAAAACAAGAAAGCAAAATCAAGCAGTGCCAAAGCAACAAAAAAAATCAGGGCAGGAAACCATTATTCAAATTATTTAAAACATGTAAAAATAAAATAAGAAATGAAGCAAATCAGTTACTACCTCCCTCCGGACCCCTCCAAATCTAAAATGCACACTTACACCCTATTCATTTAAACTAAACCGAATTCTATTATCAATATCGCTGAGCTAAACTAAACTGAACTGAACTAAATCGAACTCCACAAGAACATTGAACTCTAGTTAAGTCTAAAAGAGGAGCCTTGCGATTCAGTTGGTGAGAGTTAACTTTGACAGTAAAAATTCAATATCCTATCAAACTGCACAAAATCTCCTAAATACGTGTAATAACAAGAGCGTATAAAAGTGGACATTTACAAATTACATGTTACACTAAATTCAACAAGATTGTGTGCATATATACAAGGTAAAAAGCAGAAACAGGAATAGATACTGTACGTACTTCTCTAAAGGCGAGAAAGCCAGGAAGATAAGGGACCTGGAGCTTGACGATGGAGGAATCTTCATAGACAAGGTCGAGATTTTTGAGGTTCAACACCACAAGTGCAGCACAGGCGATTGAGGGATCCTCCTTTGAGAAACTCAAGTCAACTCCTCCCACAAATTTCAGTTCTTCGTCTTTGAAGTCATCTCGTGTGATCAATTTTGTCTTGAGTGCGTCCTGGATCTCCGCCCATTTGCATCGAAGCTCTGTGTTCTCCACCACGTCCCTTTCTTCCATCAAATTTTCGAGATCACAAGAAGCATTGGAACTGTGGAAGTAATCAAATTATTAATAAAAAAAAGAGAAAAGTGCGTTTTTAACCCGGCAAATTATTGGGAAATACGGTATGGAAAGACGGGTTTAACTTTTATCTTTATTTCATCTAATTTACACTTTAAACATTGGTCTTTCCATAACTTATGGAAAGACCGTATTTCAAGAGACGCACTCATTGAATATAAGTTAAATCGAAGAAAACACAATCCGAACCAACTAAAATAAATAATTCTTTCCTTTTTATGAAATATTATATCAGACAGTTCAAGTCAGTTCATTTCAGTTTGGATAAGAGTGAATATCCTAAACCACTAACATAAGATTTTTGCCATTAATATGTAGCTCAGAATTAGATAAGACACAGTAATCACACAAGCTGTCAAAACAGAAACAAAGAAATAAGAAAAGCAAAACTCGTTAACCCTTTCTATAAACCCCTCTCAGATTCCTGATTTCCCCCATTCTCCTTCATCTCCAACGATCCATTTCCATGTTTCTGGGTTTCTCCTAATATGCCGTTTACAGCTCAGATTGCTACTGCGTGAGCTCTTGTTCTTGGGAAAAGATCCTCCATTGGAGATGGGATCAAGCGGCTTTTTCGTAATATGCACTCTCCACGCCATGGTTGCTCTGAGCTGCGGAGGCCTGATGATGTTTCGGAACGACGAGTTTCTTGTCTTCAGCCATGGCAGGGAACGCGCCAGCAAGCTCGCGGGGTCCACCCCGCACGATCAGCTGCTGATTCAGACGTCTGATTCGTTTTCTGGGCTGTTGTTGTTCGCGATTGGTTTTTTGCTGTTCATGGTGGCTTTTGTGAAGGATAGGGATTTTCAGGGGTTTTTCGCGAGAGGGTGTGTTTTGCTCCATGTTTCAATGGCGGTGTGGAGGTTTTACTTTGAGCGGCGGCTGGTGGTTCTGGGCCGCGATTGGGTGCGGTTGGTGGTTGGGGATAGTGTGTTGGCGATGTCTTGGGTTTTGTTTCTTGTATATTCTTGGAGGGAGAAGTATGATTGATTGGTTTTTATGACAGTATATAGAATAAGGTTTTTGATTTTGTATACTTCCCACATGTTTGTTTTTGCAATGCTTTGTTTTGTTTTGTTTTGTGCTTTTACAGTATGAATCTGTCGATTTTTCGTTGTACACATGGTGGTAAATGTGATTTCTTTATCTCGTTGATATACAAGGTATTGAAAGCTTCTGAGTGGTTGTAATCCTTATCCTTTTGTGATCTTACATTTTGTCCTATGGTCATTGTTTGCTTCCTTTTACTTTGAGAATTCGATGTCTTTGTTCTGAATTATGGTTGTTGGAACAGGTATTTGATCATTGTAAAAGGAGTGCTGATTTTGGTTGTTTAGTTTGGATTGATATTTGATGCTGTTGTACCTTTTGTAATTGATTCAGATAGATGAGGCTCGTGGATTGACGTTAGGTTCCACTGTGTTCATTCGGTCTGAATCGTTTCAATCTTGTAAGAATCTGTAATACAGAAACAGATTCTCGAGTTTATGTGATGTACCTCGACAAGTGAATAGTTTATAACTCAGCAGATTCAGCTTATTGTTCTCTATGCATTGTATACTTGCTGCCCTGATTTCCCTGGCTAGCCCTCTTGATGACTGCTGTTGGAAGTAGAAATTTTGGGTTTGGTGTCACAATTTGCAGGTTACCTTCTTCGGGTAAGCTTTTGTTGTCTTCACTTTTATCTTCTTTCTCGTTAGTGGCTACTTTGTATGTTTCTTTCTGCTTTACTATGATGATTAGCTAAATGTTAGTGTAGTTGCAAAATATTTTTAGTTGATGTTTTCTGAATTCTCACTGGAATTTACCGACTGGACTAATTTCGTGCAGCTTTTGGCTTTTTGATTTGATGTATATCTGTGCATTCCCTGCTAAGAAAAGCAGTTTATTCGCTCAGAAGGTGTTTTCCTCGTTGTGGCGCTCACTGTTTTTCCCCTTGTATTTTTGTTTCAAATTTATTTTCCCAAATTGTATATGAAAGACTGTTCCCCCTTCACTACATTTGATTTTATTCGACTCAGATGAAGTTTTCTGTAGAGTTAACTCTAGATTCTTAGTTGACTGGTTAATTCTCTCTTGGTGTTGTCGGAGTAATGAAAGGGAGTAGGCTTTTAGTCGTCGGTTTAGGAACTGGAGGCTAACGTTTGTTTGCATTGTATGACCTTTCTCGTGCAGGAATGGCAGAAGCGGAGTTCATATTACATGGAAATTGATGGTTTAGGGATTGTGAAAGTGCCTCGCTTTTGTTCAGATGAACTCGAGTTGATGTTTTCGCAATTGGCATTTTAACATCCTCAGTGGCTGTGGTTTAGTGTAGAGCAAATGTGGTTTAGTTGCTCAGAATAAGAAAAGTTCCACTGTTTAAACAAAGTACAATCAAAACTGAAAATCTGATCTTTTACTTCTGTCGGCTGCATGATATTTACTTTTAATCTGAAGTTCTATGTCGACATATTTAGAACAACAAATTAGTGACAATGATACAAACTTTATAAAATGTAAAAATATGCAAGTGCAATGATACTCTCATGTCTCATTTCAATCTGTAATTTAACTATTCACTTAATCATATTTTCTTAAGTTTGACCATAAAACTGAATTGGTGTATAACTATAAATATTAATGAGTGATACATTGTTGGATTTGTTTAGAGCAAATGACTTCAGGGCCCTCAAATTATACCCATCGTTCACCTTTGACCCTCCACTTTTTCCCCCATACTTCAGGCCCTTGAACTAAAAAAAAGTGGCAACTAGTAACCCTTCTGTCAGGCCAAACAGTTAAGGTATGGTCAATAGCGTTAATTTTAAGGGTAAAATAGTCATTTTCATTTTCTTTTTAAAATTTCCTTTATTGTTTTTCATATATCCCTTTTCAGTCCGTCAATTTCAGCCCAAGTCATTTTCCCTTTCTCTCCCACACTCAAAACTCTAATCGCCCCACCGCCTCACTTCACCACCCTCATCACCCCCACCGCCTTCCTCCAACAGCACTTCCGGCGCCGCTCTTCAGCAGTTCCCGCGAACCAGCTCCACCGCACCACTAGAGCTTGAGAACCCAGCCACTGTCGTTCAGCTCTGTCCTTGATCGAGCCATCGTCGTTCAACTCCGCAACAACTCAGCTCCCAACTCCGATGTTCAGCTTGTGCCCAACTCCGACGCACCACCACCTTCGACTTCTCACGTACGCCCAATCCCATGCTATTTTCCACACCATTTTTCGAATATGAGCCTCAAAATGGGTCCCCAAAAACCTGATTCACAGGCCCGTATCCGCCGCTTCTCCACTTGCTACCTCCACCAGACCAATCCCAACACCAGCATCTGCACCGCTTGCCTCCGGGAGCGCCTCCATGGGCTCGACTCCCCTCTCAAGAGGGCTCTGGGGGCTCAATTTGAGGTGATGTCGGCAGGATTTGAGGTAAGGGATAATGATGCTGGTGGGATTGGAAGTGAGGAGATTGGAAATGGTGAGGATGAGGGTTTCAGGTGGCGGATCTGGTGGTCGACGGTCGGTGGATCCGAGGGTTTAAGGGTATAGGGCGGCGGAATAAGGAAAAGGGTTTCAGAAAAATGAAAATGAAAAAAGGGGAAAATATGTAAAAGAGAAAAGTTAAAAGAAAAAAGTCAATTTACCCCTAAAATTAATGTTTTGACCATACCTTAATGGTTTGACCTGACGGAAGGGTTAAAAGTTACCAGTTTTGTTAGTTCAGGGTTCAAAAATATGGGGAAACAAGTGGAGGGCCACAGGTGAACGATGTGTATAATTCGAGAGCCTCTGAAGTCATTTGCTCTTTGTTATAACATACTTCCTCCGTCCAATCATTAATTGCTTAATTTGACTTTTGAAAGTCAACTGCATAAATGTTTAACCATTAATATCTTTATTTATGTGTGTAAAAAAATTTCAGAAAAATATTATAATATAAAAATACATGTTATGACGAATTCAACGACATAGTCTTATACATATAATAATAGAATTTAATGGTCGAAATTGGATTAGTTTGACTTCTAAAAGTCAAATTAAGCAATAAATGGTGGGACGGAAGGAGTATATTTTTACAAGATTAAACTTTAACAATTTTTAATTATTCATAGTGATAGATTTAAGGATCAAACACTTTTTGAGTGAACTCTTGAAAGTTAAAATGTGCACTTAAATGAGATAGATGAAGTATAATAATTTACTAATAATTGGGATTCTTTTGGTGGCCACTAACTCAACGTGTGGGTGTTGGTCACGCAATTTAAGAGCATGTATTGGTTGTTGTGTGTCCCTTTCTTTTCTTTCTTTTTTTTTTTTAAAAAAACTTGCTTGGGACACGTGGCCCAATTAGGTGGTGTTACGTGCCCCGAATATTTTTTTTAAAAAAAACCTAAATTTTGAAAATTTGGATTTTTTTGTTCTATTTAAAATTAAAAAAATAAAAGAATTCTGATTTTTTTTATTTTTCAAAATCTAAATTAAATTTTGATTCTTTTTAAAAATTGAAATTTCATTATTTTTTTAAAAAAACATGGTTTTTTTAAAATTCTAGCTCATAAAATAATTTTTAAAAGTTGAAATTAATTTAAATATTAAAATTTAAAAAATTCAATTAAAAAAATAAGTATATTATTGAATTTCACATTTTAATTTATTTTGGTAGGTAAATTTATTAAAATTATTAGGAAAATATACAAATATAACCTCATATAATTGAAAAAGTGCAAATATAGCCCTGTGATAATTTTTAGTGTAAATATAACCTTAACTAGTTTACATAAGTGCAAATATAACCCTGCGATAATTTTTAGTGCAAATATAACCCTAACTAGTTTACATAAGTGCAAATATAACCCTAAAGACTATATTCCGACATTGACAAGTCATTTCTGGCCATTGACCGATGGGAAATGACCAAAATACCCGTTGGGCCAAATACAAAAATCTAAAAGACAAAAATAGCCTTGCCCCACCGCTGCTCCACCACCTCCACCACCAGGCCACCACCACCGCACCGCCTCCACCGGCTACCTCCTTACGCCACCACCACCAACAACCAGTCCCCCGCCACAATGTTGACGAGAACGTTGACGGAGAGCCCCGCCACCTCCACCCATAACCACCTGAGCCACTACACCTCTGTTCATCCTCGCCATGCCCCCACCTAAACCCATAGTCACCATTATTCCCTCCTCCGCCGCCTAAACCCACCACCAGCCCCCCGCGGAACCCTAGCTTCACCTTCATCGCCAACTCCTCTCCGTCACCAGCCATGCCACCGTGATCCACCCCGACCAAATTCCTCGCCCACTATCGCACCATTCATCCCAGCACCACTTTGTCATCACCCTAAATCCCCAGTTCCGCTGGCGCCGACGGTCCCAACCACCACCACCACCCTCACCTCGCCACCACCACCAACTCTTCCCGAACACCGCCACCAACCCTACCCGCACAACCTCCGCCACCATCCACCACCATTTCCAGCGCCGCTCAGTGAAGCGCTAGAAAATCAAGACCCACCATCCCGTAGATCCCTCCGAAAATAAATTCCCTTCGACGATGAGGCTTCGATTCCCTCCAGCGATGAGGGCATCGATTCTCCCTCCCCATCACATTGATGAGACCCACCTCCCTGAATCCACCGGCGAGAGCTTTCGTCAAGACTCACTGACGGACTGTGAAAGACAAGAAGAAGAGGGGAATATGAGAAGAAGAGAATGAAACAGCGATGAGGGCGGAAGAAATGAAGAAAACGAATAAGAGGAAAATGAAAGAGAATGAATTAGGGATTTATGGGTAGGAATGTAATTTAATATTTTTTGTATTTTGTATTTTTTAATAGAGGGCCATAATAGTCATTTCCCTGAATTCCAGCCTTAAAATACCGGAAAAGGTTATATTTGCACATTTACTAACTATCTAGGGTTATATTTACACTTTCAATTATCACAAGGTTATATGTGCACTTTCGTGAATTATATAGGGTTATATATGCACTTGGCTCAATTAAATATTGAAGGTAAAATTAATAAGTATGATAGAGATAATCAAGTGGGGTCCATGTAGTGGTTTCAAAGTGGTTTCAACCACTGTGGAGAAACAAATAGCGTGGTTTCTTTGTTGTTTCAGGTCCTAAGGTGGAAGAGAGAGTGCTTATTTAATGAATTGAAACCACAAGAGCAGTCTCAACCACAAGAACGATTTCAGAGCGATTTTACCATTGTACATGTTCTTAGACCAAACAATTTTGTACGAGACATGTTAGTACATAAATGGATGTTTGCAAAATTTTCATTCATTTAATAATTCTTTATTCGTATGTCTATACCCCCTTTAGCAACATTTCACTTCTCCGTACTAGTTTTTTTAGGGATATATACCAATATAACTTTACCTACTTGAGTAAATACCAATATAACTCTCAAATAATTTTTAGTTCAAATATAATCCTAACTAGTTAATGAAAATGCCAATATAACCCTAAGACACTATTTCCGTCGTTGACCGACATTGACTGTAGATAAAAGGACTAAAATGCCCTTTAACCTAAAACTTATAAGTGTTAGGACAATTTTGCCCTCAAACCACCATCTCTACCGCCGGGCCTCCACCACCACCACTACCCGCCACCACCCCAGCCTCACCACCCTCCAGCCACCCTCTCCACGATTGAACGACGAGCACCACTCCTCGATTGAATGGCGACCACCCACCCCTTCACCCTGATATTAACACCACCATCTTCCTCCGCTGATCGTCCCGCCCCTCTGCCTTAGCACCGACACCACCATCTCCATCTGCCCTAGCAACACCACCACTATCTCCCTCCGCCGCACCTACCCAATCGCCCAACCGTCCATCGAATCCAGAGCTAGAGTGGTTAAAAACGTGAAAATGAGAGTGCTTGACGAAGAAGAAACGAAGCGGTAGAGTAAAGGTCGTAGATGCGCGGTGGAAAGTGGAGAAGTTGACGGAGAAAAAACGGGAGATGTCGACGGATTAGAAAGGCTGAAAACTAGCGCCGGCGGAAGAAATGGGAGAAAAGAGGAGAAACAAAGAAAATTAGGGTTAAAGGTATCAATGTCATTTCACATTTTAATTTTTTTAAAATTTGTTAGAGGGTAAAATAGTAATTTCACATAATTCTGGCTAAAATTTATCGGAGTGGATAGTTTTGGACTTATGTCAACTAGGTTGGGTTATATTGACACTTTCAAACACCGAAATGTTATATTGACACTTACGTGAAGTGGGTGGGATTATAAAGACACTTTTATCTTTTTTTATCACTCAATTAGAATACTTTTTTTGTTTTAAATTTTTCATCAAATCTCTTGTTTTTCTACTACAATTTTTTAATATAAAAAATACAAAGTATACTTGCAAATGTAATAGGTACCAAAAGAGTAGCAAATTGTGTAATGTTATTATTATTATGAATAATTTTAAAAATATATGAATCTAGATGTCATCAGAAAGGTCACGGCACAACAGTCATTAAACATAAAATATTATCTATTAATTCGGTTAATTAAAACTCTACAAGGAGGGTTATATATATAAATTGTATTAAACACTCACAACCTCGTCCTTTAGAGAGATGTCCAAGGCTATTGAATTATTACCAAATTCGAAATCGTGGCTTGAATGTACGACAACAATGTGGTACTTTGAACGTACGGTCGTTCAAATACTCACTCTGATTTTCTAACATTAACTCTGTGTGATTGCAAAAAAATTAAAGATATATTTGACCATCAATAATGTTAATTGCATATAATAATGGACGTCATGTAAGGTGTTTTAAGATTTTTCGTAACATGTAGTTTTTAAAAAATAAAATTTTATAGTCTGTTACTGCATAAAATTAAAGTTATATTTGGTCAAATATGTCTTAAAAAATTTTCAGGAAAAAAGAGTCATCGCTACAAAAAAAATATAGAGCGAGTATACAACTTGACGATAGTAGCGGTGGTTCTGGCATGATTGGTCGTAATTTTGAGTTGTGTATATTGTGTAGTGTTCATACGAGTTAGAGTTCTAAAAAATATCAGTGAAACTATTAAAGATATTTATATATTTACATTCAAACTCTATAAAAAAATTAACAGTTTGGTCGGGATTAATTTACTGAAATCAATATCTATCGAAGGTTATATAAATACTTTAAAAATTTTATATATATAAACACACGAGCAATAACTAGAGTTTACATATTCATCCGTATATGTATGTGTCTTAATACATGTCTGAGTTCACTATTAATTAATACAGTCGGTGTTGTTTGAATTGTAAAAATTTACATATATATACATGTGAATACTATCGTGTGAGATATTTCTATGTTAATCGTAACACATATTTTTAAAATATTTTATTTATATATTTTTACTATACATAATCTAAGATGGCAAAGTTTTGGGAAAGACCGTCTTTCCATAGGCTTACGGAAAGACAGAGATTAATTAGAATAATAAAAAGGTAAAAAAAAATAGTTACAATATTAAAAATTTATTATGCAACGAGTAATAGTTATAAGTTTATGATCTAATTAATGCAACCCAAAATTCTTATCTTTATTTTTTAATATACAGTTTAAAACTTAATTTTCCCATAATTTATGCAAAGATCTTCTTTAAAGAGATGCACTCCCTCCGTCCCAGCTTAAATGACTCACTTCACTTTATGTCACTATTCAGTGTTTAACTTTGACCACATATTTGAATCGATATATAAATAATAATATTATCATACATTATACGTAAGTAAAAATATTAATGGTAAAATATGTTTCTCGAAGAGCGTAATAATAATTGCTGTGTAATTTAAGCGGAGAGGGAGAGAGTATTCATTTAGGTGTTTTGGTCATTTTCATTCTTTCCGGATTTGGCCGCGTTTATAAGGAAGGGTGCACTTTTAAGGAAAAGGGAAAAGTAATACGTATCGTTTTTCATCATTGTGCGTGTTGCCGCCGGAAAAGTCATCTCTTGCGATTTCCGCATCCTTTTGGAAACAGGTAATATTCTCATTCAAAAGTTCCCGGCCCTTGCGTGTTGCATTCATATTCAGTTGATGGTTTTCTTATACTTCATTGTTGAGTTGTGAAGATGCTTTCTTTGTTCATATTTGAATGCGCTGGGAATAATTTAGTCCGAAATTGAACAATCAAGAAACAAAGTTGTTACCTTTTTGTATATTCTGAGGTTGGATTGTGAAGTTTTAACTGTTTCCGGGATTAGGGTTTTAGCGGTGGCACTCGTATGTTTGAATTTCAGATGGATTTAGAGCTTTTTGAAGATAGCTTAGGTAAAATTTGTTCGGAGAATGTTAGGTCTGGTTCCAAGTTTAGACCCAAACCTAAGCCACCACATGTTGAAAGGAATTCACAAACTCCGGTATCATTCCGGTGTTGTTGATGCCGGATCAGACCACCTTTGCAGCGCAGAGACTGTGAATGTAGATTCTTGTGTGGCTTTGGATTCGGTGGTTGATAGTTTTGGCAGTGACAGTTGCCATTCAGGTTTTGAAAATTGCGTGGTAGAGGTTGCTGACATAGTTACTGATCTGGAATCAGTAGGCGACTCTGTTCGTGATCCCTCGACTGTCTTAGGGCATTCTGTTTCTTCTCCACAGCCACCAGATGATCATATTCTTGGTAGTGGTGATTTAGAGTTTTTTCAGGATATCCGAGGTGAAACTCCTATGGAGAATGTTAGGGCTGGTTCCAAGTTTCGACCCAAAGCTAAGCCATGACAGGTTCAGAAGAATTTACAAAAGCCAACATCATCAGACCACCTTCTGAGTATAGAGAATGTGAATGTAGGTTCTTCTGTAGCTTTGGATTCGGTTGTTGATAGTTTTAGCAATGATCAACAGCATTTAGGCTTGGAAAACCGGATGCTAGGGAGTGCAGACATATTTATTGGTCTGGGATCACTAGGTGATTTGGCTTCGGATGCAGCAACTGTTTTAGGTAATCATCTTCCTTCTTCGGAGTCACCATACGATCATATTTCTGGCAGTAAGAATGCGGAACATAGACTTGCCAATCTCGTATATCCTGCTGCTGATGATAACCATGTCAGCATCTCTGATATTCACAACATCTCGTAACCTGAACTATTATTGGCATTTCAAGATCCGTTAACTGGTTCCGACCCTATTGCTGTTACCAGCCATAGTGTAACGGATAACGAGTCTCATCGTAGTTCAGATGATGTTGCCGATGATGAATTCCAAGTGGACAATGAATATCAAAAGAAAAAACTTTCGGACAAGTCCATGAAGCCAATTGTAAAGCAGAAGAAGGATAGTGATTCATCCGATCAGGCTGCTAGAGAACCTCGTAAGAAGTTCTCTCATACAACTTGGAGGAGGAAAAATAAATTGGAAGCCTCAGATGACAAAATCAGCTGCCGGAAGATGCCTCTCAAGTTACTTAATGAGCTTGCAGAGCTCAGAGAAGGGAAAGTGAGAAAGGTGGCAGAACCATTATGGGCACGAGGTGAAAAAGCAAATGATGATGAAAATTGCCTTAGGGTGGAGGGAGTTCTAGCTACATCAACTCTCACACACTCATGGGCAAAACTCCTAGATCAGTATGGTCATCCCCTGAGACAGAACTGTTCTATCAGGCTTTTTGCCTGTTTAAAATTGACTTTGATATGATCCAACAATTCTTCTTTCCTAGTAAGACACGTGATCAAATAAAGGCCAAGTACAAAAAAGAGCAGCTTAAACATCCTACAAGGATTCGTGATGCTGAGACAAGTCAAGCCAAAGATGAATCTTTCTTACGCCTTTTGAAGCAAAATGCTTCCGAGGAAAAACAGAACACTTCTAGAGCTGACTCAGTTAGTTTGTCAGGAGAGTGTGAAATGGAAGGGGAGACCCCCGAAGCTGCTGATGCACTTGTTGATGAGGCAGAAAAATCTGAGCAAATGGACGACACTGTTATGCATGAAAGTACAGGAGCAGATGATGTTTTGGAAACTCAGAGTAACACAGAGACTAATGATGATGATTTTTGGTACCAGTATAAGAGTGAGCTTTGATAAGCAACAAGAGATGGCTTGGTGTAATTATATTGTGATTTATTATTGATCCTGGATTCTTAGTCATACTCTTGAAGGGGAAGAAGAAGATGTTACGGGATCTAATCGTATCATCTGTATTCTTTTGTACCATGGGATTATTGAGTTAAACACTTCTTGTTCTGATTACTGGGGTTTATGGAGGTTTTAGGGTACCAAAACTGTTCACTCTTCTGCATGTAGTCGGTAGATGGTTTTCTTTTCATTCCTTTGATTTTGGGTGTTTTGGTTTTGTTTATAGAAATATTAAGCTGCTTGTTTTGCATTCCTTCTATATTCATCCCTTGAATAAGGATAGTTACATATTACGTCGCATTTAAATCAAGAAACAAACCTATTACACCTTTTTGAACTGGTGCGAACATGTCATATGCATGTAGGCTGGATTGGAATGATGAATTTCTCTTGCTCTACCCATTTCCATTCCGTGGTTGTGTTATTGTCAACTTCGTTATATTTTTGCGATTTGGCATCTTGGTAACAAGCCTTGGTTGTAGCCACTTACCAAACAAGCTATTTGGTATTCTTTTTCCTAATGTTTACAGTGTATATGATTCTGTCCAGGGAGATAATATGGGTGGATTAATGTCGACTGATAACTCGCCTTCTGTGATCTCTCTCGCTATACAAAAAGACAAGGGACCTGAATCAGTATCATCTGAGCCTGAGGCAAAGCCAAGGAAAAAGATTTGCTGTGCTTGTCCTGAAACTAAGAAGCTGAGAGACGAATGCATCGTGGAGAATGGTGAGGCTGCCTGTGGAAAATTAATAGAAGCTCATTTGCAATGTCTTCGAGCTGAAGGCTTCAACATATAATATGGTCCGAGGGATTGATTAGATATTAGACACGGCGTTATGCCCTGGTAACTTGTTATGGTTGGGGATTTAAAATTATTCACTGTTAACATTTGCGTTTCTTTAGCTGACTTGGAATTCAGCTATACAATTGTGTTTTCTTGAGTGGCAAATTATAAATTGGTATAGAAATAGTTTGTGGCAATTTTTGCTTATTACACCTTGATACATTACAGATTTAAGCCATGATACAGTTCTAAGAGTCTTACATTTTTTTATATTATCAATAAAGCTGACTCCATATAGTTTCTCTTCATTTTCTTAAGTACTGAGGGTGTCGTTTGTACATGACATGCAATCGTTGTTGGCTCAGTTTGGCTGCTTCCTGTGGGAAGGCTGATCGATGTATAACCTTAAAACTTCACGAGGTTAGTGCATAAAGGCATGAATATATGCATATTCTTCTTCCCTAGACAGAAAATTGGGTTTCTGATTTGTGTGGCCCAATGTTTATGCATTTGCTACTTTTGAACATGAAACTGAAGAGTACTGAACAATTTTGTGTTAATAATCATTATCCACTTCTCTTATGAGTTGCATAATAAAAGTAGGGAAACAGAAACACACAAAATCACACGGTCTCAAGACTCATATAAAGCTCACATTTTATTTCACATAAACACGACGACATAATAATATTGTTCTACACAGATTACTCCATCGACTGGAGTTCTTGTGCATTGATTGTCGGTTTCAGACTTAGCCGCCGCAGCTGCAGTTCACACATTTGCAGTCCACACACTTGCACTTTCCATCATTCTCAGCTCCCTCAACACCCATTACAACGGTCTCCATAAAGCTGCAATCTCAAACACAAGAAAACATTGTTAGAAGTCTTTTCAGGGAATTCACTAGATCTTCTGTTACACTCTTTGAGAAAATGCTGCACAAAGGGTTACAGAAGATTCGGGATCAAGGTGCTTACTTTTTCTCAGTCTCAACAAAGTTAGCAGTGTAGCTTGATCCTTTCCTGCAACATCGGACCATATTAGATCGAATCAAGAAGTGAAGAACAGAAAACAAGCTAAACTTAGTTATTGAATTTGAATTGATGCAGTCACTTCCACACACTGGGCCTTGTCGGCGCAGTTACAGTTGCCACACTTGTCAGCCATGTTAATAAGTTGAAGAAAGAAAGCTTGAACAAAAGGAAATCTTGAAACTGGTATGAATTGCTGTGTTTTCAAACTCTCTGTTCAAGGAGTATTCATAGATGGTAGGAAATGCTTGGAATGGCCACAAAGCTTCGGAGCCGACGTGCACGTTTCTTGAAGATAAGGCTGAAGGAATCTTGATAGTGTTGTGTGATTGGTATGGCCTTCTATCTTCCTCCTCTTATGTCTGCATCAGTTCTATTATTGGCATATGGTCTGGCCCTCCCATTACCTTTTGACTTAATGGTACATATGCTAAGTGATCTAATGGGCAAGGATTTCAACAAAGTTTTAGATTTTAAAGTAGAATAGGTTTGATTAGTGAAAACTGACCAACTTGGTTCTTTTTTATTAGCTCTAAATCTGTTTTAATGTGTCGGTTGATTGGATGGTTAAGTGATCTAATGGGCAAGGATTTCAACAAAGTTTTAGATTTTAAAGTAGAATAGTAGGTTGGTTAGAAAAAACTGACCAACTTGGTTCCTTTTTATTAGCTCTAAATCTGTTTTAATGTATGTCTGTTGATTGAATGGTTAAGTATTTACGATTGCTTATAGCCACACTGGTCATAAGAACCAAGCGAAAAAGGTTTCAAAATCTGGGATAAAGTTGGATGACAAAGAAGAAGCTGAAAAGTTTGTTTTCTGAAGAAGCAAATTACAGATCAGTGTAACTAACTACAAGGACTTGAGAAAGGGTGATTTCTCTTTGATTACTTGCATGAGTTCAGAAAAGTGTCATATTAGAGACTAACTATGCTCTTTTCAAGTGAACTAAAGTGTATTAACTGAACAGATTTAAAGGCATCGTGGAGCATGGTGAAGCTTCAACGTTTAACATGGTCCAAGTGATTGATTAGATATTAGACACGGCGTTGTTCCCTGGTTACTTGTTATGGTTAGGGATTAAAATTATTCACTGTTAACATTTGAGTTTCTTTTAGTGGTAAATTATAAACTGGTGTAGAATTTATTGATTACACTTTGATACATTTCAGATTTAAGCCATGATGATTCCTCCTTGATTGCTAGCTCTTTCTATAACTTTGTTTTTTTCCTTTCATACAGTTCTAAGTCGCCATTCTTTATATGACCAATAAAGCTGATTTCATATAGTGAGGTTAAAGTTTAGTTGTTGTCCTCGCAAGGTCCTAAGTACTGAAGGTGTCATCTTTACATGCAATGCTATCGTTGTTAGCTCAGTATTGCTGCTTCGCAGGAAGGCCGAAGTATAACCTTAAAGGTTGATGATGTTAGAATATTATCATCTCTCCTTTTCCCTTGACAGAATATTAGTTTTCTGATGTGCATGGCGCAAAGTTTCTGCATTTGCTACTTATGAATATGAAACTGAAGAGTACCAAACAATTCTATGTGTTAGTAGCATTAACCACTTCTCTTATGGGTTACATAATGAAGTAGGAAAACAGAAACACACACAATCCTATGGTCTTAAGACTCATAAAATGCTCCACGGAAACAGTACACGACACATTTTATTTGACACGACGACATAGTTATATTGTTGTACACAGACTACCCCATGGACTGGAGCTCTTGTGTACTCATATCTTGGTTTCAGAGTTAGTGAGCACCGCAGCCGCAGTCCACACAGGTGCAGCTAGGACCGCACTTGCACTTGCCATCGTTCTCAGCTCCCTCGACTCCCATCACAACGGTCTCCACAAAGCTGCAAACACAAGAAAACATTGTTAGGTATCTTTTCGGGGATCTGAGGGTATTGCATCTTCTGTAGCACTCTTTGAGAAAATGGCACAAAGGGTTTCAGAAGATTCGGGATTAAGGTGCGTACTTCTTCTCAGTCTCAACAAAGCCAGAAGTGTAGCTTGATCCTTTCCTGCATCATCGAACCATATTAGATCGAATCAAGAAGTGTAGAACAGAAAACAACATAGTTATTGCATTGCGTGCATCGTAGGACTGAGAACTTAGATTGTTTCAGTGACTTACACGCACTGGGTCTTGTCGGCGCAGTTGCAGTTGCCACACTTGTCAGCCATGGTAATAAGTTGATGAAAGAAAGCTCAAAC
>JAULKK010000011.1:8495424-8513597 GCA_032355705.1 Rubia peregrina | reverse complement strand
ATATCATGTGACATATTGTTAGATTTGTCTTAACATCTATTTTCTAAATATTAATTTTTTATGCAACATTATTACATACAACTAGAAATATATACGGTCAAACATGCTCATTGAAAACCGTAAAAAAATAATTCGAAACTTAATAGTGGGACAGAGAGAGTATATATATACAAGTGTTTTTATAACCTACCTATCTGACATAAGTGCCAATATAACCTTATAATGTTTGAAAGTGCCAATATAACGCTACTTAGTTGACGTAAGTGTAAAATTACCCATTCCTACCAACTTTAGCTAAAACTCTTTGAAACTACTATTTTACCCCTACGAAAAAACTAAAAAATTAAAAACAATATATAAAATGACCTTGATGCCCTTAACCATAATATTATTCATCCATTTCTCCTCTTTTCTTCTCGAAGCCAATTCTACTCTTTCATCTCGCCGTTCTCCTCTTTTCTTCGCCATTTCTTCTCATCGTTCTCCTCTTTTCTTCCCAACGCCGTTTCTTCTCCCCGCCAAGGCCATTTCTTCCACCATTTTCTCGTCGACGTTGTTCACTAGTCGTTCAATCGCATCGCATCAGCCATTCAATCGCGTTGTTGATCAGAGTGTAATTGCATGACTTTTGTCGGGTCAATCTCGTCGTGGTAGTGGCTTGAGAGTTGAGGGAGAGGGAGTGGTGGTGGTGGCGGCTTGAGGTAGAGGGAGTGGTGGTGGCTTGAGGGAGAGGGAGTGTTGGTGGTGGTGGCAGGGGTGGGTTAGGGATGGGGTTTCACAGTGGTGATGAGGGTGAGCGACGATGGGGTTAGGGTTTGGGTTTCACGGCGAGACTAGGGCTGGGGTTTCACGGCGAGGCTAGGGCTGGAGTTTAGGGATTGGGTTTCACAGTCGGAGGAAGAGGTGGTGGCGACGAGGCTGGGGCTTAGGGCTGGGATTTCACGGTCGGAGGAAGAGGTGGTGGCGGCGGGGTTGGGGGTGGTGGCGGAGTTGGCAAGAGAAGAGGTGGTTGCGGGCCGGGCAGTTTCACGGCGGGGTTAGGGCTGGGGTTTCACGGTTGGAGGAAGAGGTGGCGGCGGGGTTGGTCGGAGAGGAGGTGGTGGCCTGAGGGTAAAATGGTCTTAACACTTTTAGGCTAAAGGACATTTTAGTCATTTTATGTGCGGTCAATACCGGTCAACGCCTGAAATAGTGTTGTATGGTTATATTGACACTTAGATCAACTAGTTAGAGTTATTTTTGCACTAAAAATTATGTGAGGGCTATATTGGTATTTAGTCAAGTAGGTAGGGTTATATCTGAAAGTGCTATTTACTAGCTTAGTTCTGATCTCTTACTCTTATATGTTTTTACTAAATGAAATTTAATTCAAATCGATTCAAATCGATTCAGAAATCAGCTCTGAAGAAATCGAAGAATACTAACCTAGCTAGTGAAACCGGAGAATACTAAACAACATTAATTAATTGTGTGTTATAAATAGCACAACCAATACTTCTATTATGTATTACATAACGAAGTAGGGAAACACAAATTAACACACACAATTACATATCCATAAAACACTCCAATCTGAAAATCAGTACATGACACAATTTATTTAATACTGGGAAATAACAGTATTCTAAATTACACATAATACTCCATAGCTCCATAGCTATGGAGTATTCCGTGTATTCATTTCTCGGTGTCAAGCTTAGTGAGCGCCACAGCTGCAATCAACACAGCTGCAGCTCGGGCCGCACTTGCACTTGCCATCGTTCTCAGCTCCCTCGACTCCCATCACCACAGTCTCCACGAAGCTGTAAGAAATTGAACACGATATCAGATCTTCTGTAACACTTTATATAAGTCGATAATTTGTGTATACACGTGTTAGAATATTAAAAGTGTTACACGATAACGTACTTCTTCTCAGTCTCAACAAAGTCAGTAGTGTAGCTGGTTCCCTTCTTCCTGCAATATTGGAGACAAAAACCCATTGAAAATGGCTAAAATGTATTGAAGGTATTGTTCAAGCATGTGTTCTTAGAAATTTATGTTTCGTTATAACTGTTTATTTAATTTTCACATGATATTATCGATACATGTCCAACATAGGAAACTTGAAAAGAAAACATTGGTCGATCACTTACTCGCACTGGGACTTGTCGGCGCAGCTGCAGCTTCCGCACTTGTCAGCCATTGTTGATGAAAGAAAGGTTGGTTGATAAGAAGCAAAAGGAATAGTTGAAAGTTTTATGAGGTTTGCTGTGATTTCAAATGCTGAGGCTGAGGAGTATTTATAGATGGTTGGAGATGCTAAAATGGCACCTCTGAAAGCTTGAGAGATGGAAAAGTAGGAAGGAATCTTAACAATGGTGGGCATGACTTTCTATCCTCCTCTCATGTCTGTTTCTTCATGGCATCTTTTATCATGATCACATATTCACAGTAGAAATACCATTTGAGAAGGTAATAATCAAGCAGAAACTGGATGAATAAGAAGATAATTAATAAGTTTGGATTAAATGCATATGTGATCTCACTTCTTGTTTATATGTTAATATAATTCTGAGCCGGTGAAAGTGTTCAAATAATACTTGATCGGCATTGATTTGAATAATTTAACTTCTCTGATCACTGATTAGCGATGATTTGAACATTTTCTGCAGAGAGACAATGTAAATTACATAATTATCCTTGATAATTGAACTGATTTGTTCGGATGAAAAATATTACTTTTTCAAGGGAATCAAGAAGCTTTTGTGTAATTTATATTCCTTTCTGATAACCCATCCGCAAATTGAACATTAGCAACCTGCGGTATGGAAGCCACTAGCTTATCCATATTCCATTCTCATCTTTCGAGATAAATGGTAGGGGTTGAGTTATAATGATTTTTGCATTCATGTTAAATTCTAGGATTAAACGTGACTTTCACTTAATATAATATTAAAAGTATTTTTTTAACTCTTAATAGTATTGACTTGAATAACTGAATATTGACCGACGCTAAATTAGAATTTCTTGTTGAGAGTCAAGTTTGGCTTAACTTTTTTCAGACAGAAAATAAGACCTCAAGTTTTTGAAAAGGCCTATATAACGGTTAACTAACGTATAACTGTTTTGAAAATGCTAAAATAACCCTTAATCGGCGTAAAAAATTATAAATTAATCTCTCACAGTTTTTTGGCTAAAAAGAAGGAAATCGAATCATAAAAATAGGCATGTTTGTTTGGCAACTCTAACAAATTGGTTTCAGCCATCACTAACATTGCCACAACATCGTGTCGTCCACCTCCATCCACCAACGCCATTCAATCTAACATCATTTTTGTGCCTCGTCGCACCGCCGTCACATCCATTGATTTCAGTCACCACTGCCACAGAACGAATCATGTTCTCCAACCTTCCCCTGCCACCATACCCTCACCTTCTGTACCTCGCCACCCCCTCTCTTTCCCAGCACCATCGAACTCTATTCTCTTGGTATTTCCACCAAAAAATTGAAGCAGCCCTAGCAAACACCACATGAACACAATTGCGCGCCACTTCTCAAATTTTTCATTCTCTTTGCCTTGCCTTCCACGCACCAGAAACACCTCAAATCACCATTATTTGGGATTGGTACCCGTTGATTTTAGCCACCACCATTGTCACAGAGACGATACTTTGCTTGCTTTCCAAAGTGCAAGAAGAATCGAGAAGTCCTTGGATCCGGAAAGCCTAATGAACGAAATCTGGTCGAATTCGCTATCGATTCCTATGACCATGTTCTTGTCATATGGCTACTCTAGAGATAGTAATTGGTTTTGCAACGATGATACTGAGGTATCCTAGGAAAATTATGATTGGGATTCTAATGCTTAATAGTTAATGTGATTGTTCGTGTTTCACCTGTCAAGCCTAAGTAAACGTCTCTTCTGCTTCAAATAGTTCATATCATTTGTCTTGCTGAGTTATCTCTCTCTGATTTTATTAATTGATGGAAAATCTAAGCTCAGTTGTATGGAAATGGCGACCGTGAATTCTCCACAAAAGAGATTCAGAAGAGAAATGACAATGATTTTTCAAAAAAAAATTAACAGATTGAATTTAAGGGCGTTTAGATCATTTTAACGTTGGATATACTTGACCGAATTTAACTGCGAACTCAGGCCCTTGGAAGTTTTCCAGCAACTCGGAGTTTTTATTGTCACACACAAAAGAACTGAGTTCACAAGAGCAGTTTCCAGGGTTTATTTATCATTTCATCATCGGCCAGTATCGATTTTGAATGCACGTTCTGGCCAACTTTATGTTATTTCTATACTTCTATAAAATTTTGGAGTCATATTATCACGATAAAAAAAAGGTAGTTACAAGAGCTCTTTTTTAAATAAATTTTATTTAAGCTTAAATTCTCTCATATTAGCACCCAGTAAAATATTGAGTGTTACAAAAATATATTCTTTCTAAATAAAATTTAAGCTTGAATTTCATCATATTAGATATATATCCATGCGTAAAAAATGGTTAAGTTTGAAAATGTAATCTTTTAATAAATTATGGAGCAATTATTGTTTCTCTTAACTTTAACATTAGTACTCCCTCTGGTTCTCTCTATTTGTCACTCTTTAAAATGACAATTTTTTTTAAAAAAAAGGGATAAGATATGCTAAAAGGGAGGAAACCCATAATAAAAAAATAATCCAAAAATAAAAAAAGTAAGTCATATAGAGAGGACCAGAGAGTATATTTTTAACTTTAAAATTGTAATTGGTAACTTTAGCATTGTACTATTCTATTATGTTTCAAAATTTAAATATAGCTTATATAAAATATTTAAGTAAAAATGTAAGTACAAGGTTAAAATAAAAAATAGCATATCTAAGTTTTAACGAAGTATCACAATTGTTCTAATATATATTTGGAAAGACTGAGACGAACTCATTTTAAAAAAACAATCAATGTCTATCAGCCCCACTGTACTTGTATAACAGGTTCATACTTGAAAACACATTTTTCGATTACAGAATTCACCATTTGATACAATCAACCATGTTAATAATTCATGCAAAACGTAACAAAATAAAGAGAGACGAGCACTCCTCACTTCTCCACAGGAAAAAAACACACGTGGAAACAAAAATGCCATCAAATACCAAGATTTTAAACCCACACACACGTCTAGTAACAAGAATGGGTGTAATAACTCTTAACCCGTGACACTAATACAGCAAAATTTTGAGGTTACTGCAAACGTTGATTCTTAACTATTAGATCATATCTTGGTATTGAACTACATCTTTGAGGCAATCGAAGAAATGAGTAATCTGAATCTTCTTCTGCCCCGAATATATTGCTTCGGCTTCTCCTCCGTGTTCACCTTGAGCAGCCATTTCAACCACCAAGTAGACCGTCTTGATTGGCAGCTGTGACCGCAACGGCAAAACAGTTAAATTGATCAAGTGTATAACACAAAATAGATGATGTTCATTTTTACTTGCTTCAAGCTGATGACTTCTAACGACTATCTGATTTCAGTTTTGTTACGAGACAAATTTTATCACATCATTATAGAGAAAGAAGATATAAAATGAAGGGTTCTTGATTTTATTACGAGATGAAGACTATCACATCAACATAGTCCTTGGGAAAAAAGAGAGATAAACAATGAAGGGTTCTTACATGATTGAGGGCCTCCGCAGCTGTATCAACATCGTCATCAGAGAAAACCCTGAGATGCTGTAGCACCTGAAGAAGGCACATTTTGAATGATAGTCAGCAAAATGAAGGGAAATGTGCATCCAAGTGAACTTGGGGGAAGAAGACAACAGAAATATGATAAGGGCAAGGATTGCAATAGCTACACATCTAATACACAGCAATCATAAGTTGCGGTGGAGCAACCTCAACATAGAGGCAAGAACGGTAGAAAGTCCCCCACAAGCAAAAAAAAACATGAATTCAATTCAAATCCAACTATTACAAATTAGTGAATTACCTTTCTAGCATCTTCTGTCTCCAAGGTAGGAACATGGAAAGTAACTTTGAAAGCATCACATATACCAATCATCCTCAAGAAATCAAGTTCACTTGTGGTTCCAAGTACAAGTACCTTTTTCCCCTGGAATCAAAAGAGTGAAGATGAGACAACATTTTCAAAACGCACACGATCAATAGTAATTTACTCAATGACATGACTGATTGTGTTATTTTTAAGAGCATAACATGATAATGTGATGACAACCACAGCTGTAATAAGCCAATAAACGACTTGCATAATTTGATGGACAGAATAGTGAACTGGGGACATCTTAAGCAGCAAATGAGCTTAACAACTTGGACTTAGTGGTGGAATAATACACTTACTTTAGGAGGATTTTGCTTTAGGAGTATCAACAACGTTTGACTTATTAAATTCGAAAATCGAGGACCAATTGGGATATATTCTATTAGCCTGCATAGAAATGCACAAGATTATTATTGTTTTGAATAAGTTAAAGGACGAATAAGCAGCATTCAAATGTCAAACAGATTACGATACCTTTCAATGTCATCAAGGATGATGACGCTTAGTGGCGACTTGTAGGCATCTTCAAAAACCTGCCAACATAGATTTTATGGCCCGATTAAGTGTAACTCAAAGATGCACTTTTATTAAATATGTTAATAAAGCAAACAACAAATGCTCCAAAACTAAGCCTTGCCCACTATTTAAGGTTGGCAACATGGATCATACTTTGACACCACTGAGGGGAAATCTTGTTGTGATTACAAAGTTTTATCATCAATTGGCTAGAATTCCTATGTTTTCCATATTAAAATGTGTCTATATATAGCACGATTATCCAAAATTAACTAAAAGGCCAATAGCTAGTTGTCCAGATGGAGGAGATTTAGGTAGCAACCAAAATAGAGAGCCAAAATAGAGACCAAGAGTAAAGAAACATCATTTGGGCCTAAAATTCATCAATACTCAGAACTGAAGTAGCCAAGAAAGATAGATAAATGTGCAGAACCTTAACAATCTTGGCACATTTACTGCTTTCACTGAGTCCAAGCATTGTTTCAGCAGAAACCTACAAGCCAGAAACAAAAATACAATAAAAATATTCAAAAGATAATTATTCCTAAGTCAATGAATTTTATCAGATTAAATGATTGTTACTATGTGAGGTAGTCACTTACAACTTTAACATAGGGAAAATCACTTTCAATGCCTATAGTTGCTGCCATCGCTGTCTTACCACTGTTTAAGACCCAAAAGTAAGCAGATTGTAAGTTTTTAAAGTTGCAGTCTAAAGGCTTACTGCTCTACACACGTGACAAGAAGTATGTGTAACAAGTGAAATTCATTAAAGAATCATTACCTGCCACTTGGTCCTTCAAGAAGGATAGTCATAAGCGGGCTCCCTACGCTGACTTTGACTTGTTCCGCCAAAACCATGGCTTTTCCATAAATGTGGGCATGTCGTTCACCACAATCAACAATTCCGTTGGTTCTGCAATTCAAAGTAAGTTATGAAGTAGGTAATCCTTTTCAAATCAGTACATTGTCCGAAATTAAAAATGAGTACTCGCCACTATTTTAAATGTTCCTAAGAAGAGACTTGGAAAGATATAAGTTTGTAGCTTTGCCAAGATTAATTAGTCCATTCAATGAGCAAACTCTGTAGATTTTTTTACTATAATCTAGTGAATCGTACCTGCAGCGTTCAAGGTCATCAGTGGATGCTCCAAATGCAGGAACAACTTCATGAAGAGCATGTAGAAAATCATCCATTGTGACTTTTATACTTTCCTCATCCACTGGTTTCGTCAGATCATCCAGACTCAGTTGCCGGTTCAAGGCAAAAGAAACAGCACTTTTCACAACACCTTCAAGCTCTGCCCCACTATAATTTTTGGTCCTTGCAGCTGCAATCAGAAGAAGGAAAGAAAACTACAATGTAAATTCTATCCCTGTAATAGGTAAATTTCACTCTTCTATAGCATTCAACGAATCGAATTTTTGCCCTGTCAAAAGAAATGTAAGATAATTCACCTAGAAGTAAAGGTCATGTCACATAAGTAATACATACATTTCTCACTTTATCCAATTCAAGTCATGGATGCAGATATCAATCAACATGAAATGCAATAAAGCAAGTACAAAAACACAGACCATTGTTTAAGTATAAAACTCTCATGAAAGGGTGAAAGAAGCCTTTTTATTGGAAACTCATTAATCCGAAGACATGAAATTCCCAAGAGAAATCTCTGAAAGTATTCAAAAAGGGGAAGAAGGGAAACAAACAGAAAACAAACATTTTGTTTCAGGTGTTCTTAAGAAGCAAAGGTATACCTAGCTCCTGCAAATTAATATCTGGGGCAAGAAATGAGTTTTCTTTCATCTTGTTGGTATGTATCTGGAGAATTTGTAGCCGGCCATTTTCATCTGGAAGGTTAATCTCCACTTGGACTTCCAGACGCCCAGGCCTACAAGCAAAAGTTACAACAAGTAATATGTCAACCTCTTCTGAGAATTAAGAAACAACATAAATAAAGTTGATCATAATTTTGAAAGAATGTCAACATGCATTTTGGGCATTTGAAAAGCCCTATCCACTTACCTTAGAAGAGCTTCATCAATCAAATCTTTCCTGTTGGTCATTCCAATGAGCAAAACATTGTTCAGGGATTCCACACCATCTATCTGAAAATTTTAAAAAATATTGAAAACCAGTTAGTTTGAATTTCCATCTGCAGGATATTAAGCTTCTGCCAGATCATACAGTTAATTTTAACAAATTCAGTTTGATGTAAACCAACCTTTGTGAGGAGCTGGTTAACAATGCTATCATGTACTCCAGTTCCATCCCGAGTAGAACCTCTTGACTAGACATACAAACAAAAATCGGTTTTAATTCACGTTAAGTTATTCGACTGTAATGGGAACAAGAAACAGATTACATATACAAACAATTGAAAATATACTGGAAAATTTGCTTTCGCCAAAGATGTATACAATTAAAAGGATCATAGTGATAGCAAACTTCGTCTATCTCGCTAATTTGTTCCTACTTTCTTTTTTGGAAGCCCACATTTTGTTCCTACTTTACATTGTTCCAATTTTGGAAAAGATTCTGTACATTCATCTCCTTTCATTTCATCATTTCTTTTTATTCTCTCCCTCACTTTTTCCACGCATTCACTCTCTTCTTAATCTCCGTGCCCACTAATGCTAGCAATAAATTAGTGGGATGGAGGAAGTATAACTTTATATGTGCTCCATGAAAAGTTTGTTGAGTTGAGTGCGTACAATACAAGATAAAATATCACAATCTCATTTCTTAGAAATTATAATTTGGCAATGCCATACAGTAGCATTCTTCAGTCTTACCTTACAAATTGCATCAATTTCATCAAAGATAATAACATGGAGATCGCTTTGGTCACCTGAAATAGAGAAAGTTAGAGACATAGTATCCAGAGATAATATGAGTAGGTCAAGAGACTCAAGACACTGCAACCCCGAACCCCCATACCTTTGGTTCTTTGATCCTGTTCAGCATCTGCAAATAGGTCCCTGACGTTTTTCTCCGTTTCACCGACAAATTTGCTCAAAACTTCAGGTCCGTTGACGATCTAAAGTTTAAGTAAAACATAGATATAAAAATAAGCACAAAACAGTAGGAAAAGATCTTCAGCGTCATAATATATAATACTATTATATAGCAACGCAAAATTATTAATTATCAATAGTAATATATGAGAATAACGGTAGCTGGTGCAAAATTCTGTATGCTTTTGTCAGAAAGTTATCCCCAATATGGGCTATGGTATCCCGATGGTAATAACTACAATCAACAGTCTCTATACATTATTTTAAATTTATAAGGATGAGGATCAGAATGAAAATGCAGGTGGCAGAAGAAGTCTAAAGAAAGTTAGCTAAGTATTGGGGAAAAAACAAATATCAAGGACACACACCTTTGGTTCCTTTCCATTCAACATTTTCCCAATTTGACGGGCCATAAGCGTCTTTCCAGTGCCAGGAGGTCCAAAGAGAAGCATTCCTTTAACATGCTTGATACCCAGTCTACAAAATTAATACTTCTTAAAATCAATGAAAATAACACATATGTGAACAGTTACAAAGTCCACGGCTACAAACATCAGAAAAATAAATTAAGTTCCAAGAGGATTAGGATATGAAACAGTACTTGGAGGTAACATGTGAAGGGAAAACCCGGGAAGCAAAAGCCCTTCGAAAAATATCAGCAAACTCTGCACCTAAACCACCAATGCCCAGCGCTTGAAGGTTAAAATCTTTCTGCCGAAAGATGCTGCTACTAGCAGATTCCCTTTGGTTAACTATCTGCATTTTAAAACATACACTGAAAGGTTACAGTAAATACATCTATGCGTCCATACAAGATGCAATACATACTACTAGAATTTGCCCAGATCTCAAAACAGAACCTAACCTTGATTCCACTAGAACCAGATGCTTCAAAGACTATGTAAGTATCATCTGAAATAATGCCTCGCTCCATACTATTTGATCCTCCTTGCCCTCCCTGCTCTTCCACAGCAGCTTGATTGACTGTGAAGATGTAATTATTTCCATGATATTCAAAAATTACCCTTTGCCCATTCGTCATAACCTGCATATTTAAAGTTAATAGTCACGTGACTCGCATCAAATAGTGTAAAGGCTAATAGTAGTGATAAATTTTGAAGGTTAACTAATCGCCAAGCAAGTTTCACAATTTTTGTAGGTGACCGAAGACCGGAAGTCCCTGAATCTCAATGAATAACAAAGCACGTCTCCAAACTTCTCTATACATAGGTTTTCGAAATAGCTGACTATAAACATCATTCAGCAAACACTACACTATCAACTAAGTATCATAACTAAATAAAGCCATGAACCTAAATACAACCAACGAAGAAATCAATTGTATCTCAGTCAGTAATATCTGAGAAATATCAACATTCAAAGTAGAGGGGCTCAAAAACCAAAATGAATGCCAACACTAGAAGGGCTTACAAAGTAAAATGATAGCCAACTACAGAAAAGTATAGTCCACATTACTCCCCCAAATTACACACGATAGGGATACATCCCAAGGGTTAAGAGATACCCATATTCAACCTAGAGTCTGGAAATACTGCACTCATCTTTTTTTCTTTGGTTTATTTGGGGTAGGGGTGCACAAGCTAAAGAAAGGCTGTGAGAATCCTCCGGTCAATTTTCCAACCAGTTCATGTGAGTAAGTTCTATTTTCTACAGTTAACTGTGAACACAGCTGATGCATATAATACACATGGTGCATACATTTACTGGCATTCAGATCATTAAATCCTAGAAGAAACCAATAAGAGAGAAACTAAAGGACACGCATGAAGCAACTAAAAAGAAGTATACGTTCTTAATCGTTTAACTAAGTTTAATGCTTTAATGCATGAAATTTAAATTAGTCAAAAGCTCACAGAGAATTTCATTATCTTTCCAGTCACAAGAATCACTTCAGTTTCCCAAAATAGAAAGTTGTTGATGGCAATTATACATAAGAGCATCAGTCAATAAACGTTAAACAATCTAGGGAAACAAGAGAGGAAGTGAAGCTTGTACCTGGTTCATAAATCTCTTCTTAATCTGTTGTGACAAAAGAGCCGCATCTACCTACAATTTAACATGTCCTGTCAGCTCATTCAGTTTTAGAAAATAGAAAAATACAGCCCCAAAACCCTGAAGCACAAAGCTCAGCCTTAGAATTGCATAACCAGAAACAATAACAATTTATAAAACATTGAATGAAGATAATAGAATAGAAAGTCATACATGTTCCTCTTTCCCTTTCTTCACAAACTCCAACTCAAGAGTAAGCAAAGCAAGGTTGAAATTTTCAGGCGGCACAAATCTATCGTTGGAAAAATATATATGAGTCAAATAATATTAAAAAAAAATCAACATCAAACCAAATAAATAAATTATAGGAATAAAAAAACAGTCAGAACAGAGAAAAGCAAAAGGTACAGCCACAAAACCTGGTCACAGCTACAGAATCCCCTGTGGAAACTTTTGCTTGTCGCCGTTGACTAGAATTTAGCCCAATAGAGCCATTAGGAACGCCATCATAGCCAGTTTGTACTAGTCAAGGTATCACAAGCACATTCATCTTAAGCCTAACAGACTCACATGCGTTGCCTAACTGTGCTTACTTCATTCACTACAAATTCAACCAAAAAAAAACACACAAAGTTTCAAGACTACAAACTACCAACTATAACCACACTAAGATCTGGTATGCTCATTAGGGCCAAACACATCGAATTTTTAAAAACCTTCTAACCCCTGACATCATAAGGTAACTAATATAAGTACTCAACTTATTGTTAATTTTATTCTACACCCTCATCTCGCACAGTGAGCCAAACCTAGCATTATGTCTTTTCCAAAATTCATATTCAACACAAACTTCGGAAGACATTCAAATCCAGGATAATAAAGAAATAGAAAATCAAGTAAACATAATGTCACGAGCTTTAGAAAATTACCCGCAAATCAGTTTCAACATAAATTTCAGAAGCATCAGCATAGTAACATTTAAAATCAACCTTCCAATTCATTTAGCGGAATCGCACTTGATCCAACAACTAAACAGAACAAACAATCCTAACATCTCCTAATCACGCATGATACTAGCTGACATTAAACGCACAATCACGAAATGCAAATGCAAAATTTGAACAGGAATTTAAATGAAGCACATTCGCACGCACAAAGAGTAAACGATGAATCAAAGGATATTCTAAGGACAGGACGAAGAAGTCGCCGACGATGGCGTGAGCTGATCGTGTTCCCGGGGTGAGGAAACTGCGGAGATCGGCGGGGGAACAATAGGCTTTGTTTGTGAGGGCGAGATCTTGACTCGGCGTGTTGGTCACCTTCAAGTTGATTGCCCTCCCGGACGCCATTGCTGTGTTCCTTGAGCTCAGGCAACGGCAGGTTATTGGGTGATTCGATTATGGTGAAGAAGAAAGGCGATCTCTCTGCTTTTTCCCAAAGACACTTCGTTGAGAAAGACGAACGGCGGGTAAGGTATAGGAAATCCGGGTATGAATAAAATTCACTTTTCTTAAGTATGTCATTTACTTGGATAGTTGGATCCACTTTTCTTAAGTACCAACTCTGTTTCTCTATTTGTGGCACACTTACCTTATTAAAATATTTTTTAAATGGGTGCACTTTCTATTTTTGTCAATATTCCTTCAATTTTATTCACTCATTATACTTTTTACTTTCTAAATTCAATTTCATACACTCATTTTCTTCACTTAAATTCCAACACATATGTCTATGGTGTCACAAATAGAGAAACTGAGGGAGTATGAGATTTACCTTTTATGTTCACCCGCGAATAGAAATAAATTCCATTTTTCTTAAGTATGGTATTCCCTCCGTTCAACTAAGTGTAACACTTTTATTTCTTGTACAAAATTTTAAAATATATTAATTGTGTGGATCGAATTGAATGAAAAGAAGAAGAAAATTAAATGATTAGTTAGAATTACCTTAAACTATGTCATTATTAGAAAGTGTCAAAATAAAAGAATACCTCAAAATGGAAAGTGTGCCACAAATAGCTGAACGGAGGGAGTAATTACTTAGGCTGATCACATTCATCTGTAAGGCATGACAAGTCAGTTTAGATCCAAATCGTTTCACAATGTTGGATCAAGCAAGTCAGAATAAAATTTCCATAATTTAGTATTTGGCCGGGGAGGGTTGAGTCACAAATACGAATTGATACAAATCAGCTAAATAGAGAATAGTAAAATATTTATAATTTATTCAAATAAAATGATAATATTTCAATCGTATTAATATTTAGCTCGTTGGAGTGTTGGTGTTTGTCATGATTATTGGTGGGGATATTGATGTTGGTGTCTATTGGTGTTTTTGGTGTTGGTGTACTGGTGTTAGTAGGAGGAGGTGTCGACTGAAGAGCCACTATAGACTGAAACGGCCAATTTTTTGTTTTAATTCCAGGAGTTCTGTTACTGGAATTGGGCTCCATGGCAGGTGAAAAAAACCTATGTAAACCTATCAGGCTCGCAGCAATTCACAACTCAACCACGCACGACAAGTTTTATCTGGTGTGAAAATCCCCAAACAATCACCTATGATGGCTATATTGTGTACTAGTGAAATAAGAAAGAAAGTTATATTGGAAAAGATAATATTGTCCCTACAAAAATGCGATAAGACAAAATACAAAACAACCTTATGTTTAGACGAAAATGTCAAAATAATCCTGTAAATTTTGAAAGTGATAAATTAATTCTAAGTTATTGACGAAAGTAATGAAATCACCCTGCCCATGTTGACTGAGGAAAATCTGACGTTGACCGTTCCAAAATGAGATAAGACAAAATACAAAACAACCTTATGTTTACACGAAAGTGTCAAAATAACCCTGTAAAATTGATAGAGTCAAAATAATCCTAAGTTATTGACGAAAGTGCTTAAATAACCATGCCAACGTTGACTGTGAAAAATTCGGCGTTGACAGTTCCAAAAATGACCAAAATACTTCTACTATTTTCTTTTTAAAAAACTTGATGATTTTACCTTATAATAATATAGAGTTAGATCAGTACTTACTATCAAATGTAAGGTTAAATTAGTATATTTTAAAAAACCATGAGGTTATGTCAGTACATTTAAACAAATATAAGGTCAAATTATAATATTTTTTAAAAGCATAAGGTTGGATTAGTACTTAATACAAAACTTCAACTAACAAACATAACACATTCCACTTTTGCTACACTAACTTCATGGACATATATTAGAGCGGTAGTACACGTGTGATCTAATTCATCCTACAACAACCAAATACATATTCAAAATTACTCCCTCTGTCCCACAATGATCCTCCTAATTTCCATTTTGGTACGTCCCATAATGATCTTCATATGTATATTCTTTCCATTTTTAGTCTAACAATCATATCTAAAATACTACTTTTCAACTCCCCCCCACTTTTCAGCGTTTGTCCCCCACTTTTCATCAGTTGTCCCCTACTTCCAACATTTGTCCCCCACTTTCTTAATCTTTGTGTCATTTTCAATTCAGAGCATCATTGTGGGACGGAGGGAGTAGATTAGATCAAACTTTTTACGTTCTCTAACTTGATGCCGAAAAGTGAACAAATTCTCAAACATTTAGAATCAAATTTTCAGTGGAAATATAAAATCAATATATCTCTCCAAAACGTTCTTCGTATTCCCCATTTGAGTCACTGTAACACACATAGTGTTACGGAGTCGGATTCATCACCCAACCTCAACGCAACCCCATGCTCGCACGCACGCCACAAACGTGTTGCGGTCTCGTGCCGCTCAACGCATCACTATGAAACGGTGTCCCTCTACCGCGACGCACACACCTACTGCACCCGCGACACGCTGTGCACAACGCCCGAGCCGTTCGTGCCCAACGTCCCGTGTGCGCAGCGCCCAGCCGGCCAATGGACCAGTGCCCGTGCCCATGCCCAACCAGCCAATGACCAACAGGCTAGTGCCCAGCGCCCAGCGACCGGTCTCGGCCCGAGAAGACATGACCCAAGCTCCTTGTCCCAGAAAGTCTTCTCTTTTGCGTGTAATAAGTTAGTAGGTAGCCTAGCACAACTAGCTCTTGAAGGAATTGGTCTGCGTGCCCCTTATACAAATTCCTTACTTTTGTTCTTGTACCCAACACTTATAAATACATTTGTACCCCATATATGTGGAGTACTGAGCTACCCACATCCGGTTACCTTTTGGAAATATATTGAAAACATGTGTTTGCATCCCAGTTGACGGGTCTTGTATTGCTTCTTTGTTGCCTATTTGTGAAGTCGTGCTCCCAATCTAAACCTGTTTGTCTTTTTGCAGCACTCGGTCGACGCCCTCCTAAAGGCTCGGTTTGCAAGGTGCAACCGTGCTGAGTGCGATGTGCGTTGGTTCTAGGCAGTAGTCGTTGCAAGGTGCACGGCTAGGCCGCACGGTTAACCCCAACCAAGGGTGACCCGTGACACACACATATATAAAGACTGAAAATGGATGGTTTAATTTAGTGGTGTAACCCTTATAATGTTAATTAATGAAAGCAAACTGGAAGCATAGATACTAGTAATCCAAATTAAACCATCAAGGGTAATGTATTTGGTATTTGTTATCTAGATTTGCATAATAATTGTTGTTATAACACCACTGGAAAATACTCCCACAAGCACCGGTATTTCAACCCCTTGAAATCAGGGGCGGAATTAGGGGGCGAGGGGGTGCTGGTGCCACCCCTAGGATCCAGTGGCCTAAAATTTAGGTCCAGGCGCCACCGGAATTCATGGATTCCGCCCCCCTGAAACTTGCAGCGCCTCCTCCGGTGACACCTGCTGAAGAAGACGATCGACTGATATATATTTTTCTATTTTTTGTTTCCTCACTAAATAAAACGACATCGTTTTGTCATTAGTGAAACGACGTCGTTTTATTGGCGTGAAGGCAAAAAAGGGATGACCAATTGGGCTGGAACCCAATTGGCCCAAATACAAATGTAAGAAACCCCAAATCAGAAACCCTACGTTCGTTATGCTCAGAGGAGAAATCGGACATCTAAAATCATACTTCTTCGCCTCTTCCCACTCCCGTCGTCACACCGTCCGTCCGCCTGCGTCTTCGCCCTCAGCGGAAAAAAAATACTCTCCTTTTCATCCCCGCCTTACATAAGGTCTTGGTTTCGCCACTGCTTGAAATAACGGTGCCTAAGTGACCCGCTGCTAGAACGTAGTTTCATAGGCATCGGTAAAAGGTACTGATGCAGGAATCTATGTTCAAGCACTCGTATGCACTACCAGTGCTACAAATCTACATTCCAGCACCACCCTACTTAGGCACTTGTATTTCAAGGAGTCGAAATACTAGTGCATATGCTCGTTTGAACCGGTGCTAGTAAAAAGGTGATCAATAAAAATAAATCCGGCTAGTGAGAATAAACTCGCTGGCCAGAATATGAAACCCAAACATTCATAAAGAACAATAGGACGAACAAAACATAAAATAACCAGAGGTTCATGTGAAAAATGGAAATTTCATAACCACAAAATCAGAAGTTCATTACATATATATATGAAAATACATAACAACCTACAATTGATGAAACAAACTAAACATAGATTAACAACATCAATTATCATAAAAACTAGAACCTAATCTCTAATTGGCTAAAATAGATTTTTTTTCTTCATGTAATTGGAATTCATATATAAAGAATGTCTAGACTACCAATTGGGTAAGCCATAATTATTCTCCTTATTCCACATATGGTATCAATCATGACAAGGTCTTGGGAAAGACCGACTTTCCATAGACATATGGAAAGATGTTGAATTAGAATTATAGAAAGGTAAAAGGTTTTAGTTGCAATATTAAAATTTTATCATATAACTTGTAGTAGTTATAATTTTATAACCTAATTAATACAATCCGTAAATTTTATCCTTATTTATTCTAATTTTAAAATTAAACCGTGATTTTTCCTTAACTTATGAATAGACCGTCTTTCAAGAGACAGACTCATCGATCATAGCCAAGTTTTGCAAAAAGAAAAAAATCCTATGAAAACTCTCTTTGTTTTTTCTTTTCTCGGGATTCATTTCTATGATGTTAAATATTTTTAAAAAAAAATTAAATCGTCACAAGAACGAAGGTTTATATGGTTCTCATCTTTTTTCTGTTAAGCTCAATTCTGCATAATGTGTAATTACAACATATGATGTAAGATAAATTTATTTACACTGAGGCACTACTCTAATATTATAATTCTAAACTATATGGTGTGGAAGATCAACCTTCATTGTCGATACCGGAGACTTGCAAATTAAAGTCTTACAGTCAAATTACTTCTATAGGAAATGGAAACATAGGTGAATCACCCCCTTCATAAATTTATGTAACAAAATTTTATTTTACATAAATAATTATTAGATGAGATTATTTTTTAATTAATATAACTATTAAAATAATTTGATATGTTATTTTTATTTATTGCAATATATTTTATATTCTAAAAAATATATATATTATAATGCATGAATAATTATAATTTGACCCTAAAAATATTGAAATGATATTTTTTATTAATTATTGGTCTATTTGTTAGTCAGTCTATT
>JAULKK010000011.1:8459917-8482156 GCA_032355705.1 Rubia peregrina | reverse complement strand
GAGTACTCCCAGCTTTGCATGGTACGCGGTGCGATTGATAGATTGGAGTTGTATACTATGCGCTGCACTCATTGTATTGATCTCCGCTTTGTATGCTAAGCGCTGCGACTGATGGATTCGAGTTGTATGCTATGCGCTGCACTCCTTGTATTGATCTCAGTTTCGTAAGTTATGAGCCACGACTAATGGATTTGAGTTGCATGCTTTGCACTGTACTCCATTTATTGACTCTAGCTTTGTAGGCTAAGCCCCGCTGCTGATGAAAATAAGTTGTATGCTATGCGTTACACTTTTTATATATATTATCTTTGCTCCATACGCTATGCGCTGCGAATGATAAATAAATATGTATGCCATACGCTACATTTGAGTTATCCTTGTTTCAATATAGCAAGTGAGATGACGCCTACAAGCTCATGATAAAATTAAAATGCTACTGATTATGTTCGATGGATGAAATTGTAGATTTCAAAAGAGAAACCTTGATATTATTAAGACTCTAGGAGTAAATGAAACTAATAAGTAAAAATATCATAAATATTATGCATTACTAAATCTAAATGTATAGAATCAGTTCGAGGTCTAAGAGAACTAGGTCACTAGTTTTCCTAACGTTTCCCCTAAACACTCAATTACTTCTATTTTAATGCCAGCCGCACATTGAAAATCATGCTATTTCTCTTCTTCAGGGTACTAGGAATCTATTTTGGTCTTCGAATGAGAACTTTTTGATTGAAGTATTTTTTGTTCATCATCTTCTAGGTTGCTCAATTGAAGGTCTTCGGCCCTGGGAAATTATCTCCTGCTACCAGAAGTCCTTTTCTTTCTTGTGTTTGCATTAGGCATTCCAGCTCTCGAAGATTCACGGTTACTAGTTCTCTTTTTAACCTTCGAAGTGCTGGATGACAAATTTATCAATTCTCTTGCTTGAGGGTGCACATGAGAAAAATCCCTTAACAATTCAAAATGGTTTCAATAACTATCTTTGATGAGGGGTCCCCTCAGTATACACCTTGCAATAAACAATCCATTTATTAGCTGCCCTAATAAAGAATTCAGGGATATTGTCGATAAGCCTTGGATTGATAACATCATGGTACAACCCATGAACTCGAAGACTCTCAGCGTAAACTTTGAGAGTGGAGTGCAACTTCTTGTTTTCCCCTTAAGCCGAGTGTTTGCAGCATCTAAGGACTCTATTAGTGAGGAATTCTCATTCAAGGAGTCAGTCATTTCGGTTAAAGCCTCGTTTATTTTGCTATTCTCGTTTAAAACCATCTCATAATCTACACTATTTCCCCAACTTGAGCCTTAAACTTGTGAGCTTCAGTTCAGCTACAGTTGAGGCAAGCTCCAATAATTTCCAGTCTATTAGCATCAACGAGAATCAAGAAAGAGACCCCAACTGGCACATTATATGATGAATGGTATCTTGACAACTTCTCTAGACATGATTCTAGTTATCAACTACTTCGTGGGCATGACACCATTACACTTCCTTACTTCGAGGTCCCTTATTAAGTCCTGAAATGCACGATTTTGCACTTCTCTATGAATCCAATTCTACATTATTTTCATAAAGGTATTTTAAAATCCATTATATCGAGGATCGACTGCTATCGCGCCAAGAATCGTGTTCTTTCTTCCACTCGACCAGATCCAGCATCATCTTCATCAGGCTTCCTCGTGTGTTATCATATTCTGTTTTGGTTTGGGAGAGTTCTTAACAAGCATTCTAGAATTTTATCTTCAATGCATTATACTACAATGGTAAAAGGTTAGTAAAAATTAAAAGGAAAATAAATAGGCAAAACACTTCTTCATAAATAATAGAAAGTACATGAGGAGCCCATGAAGGAATATTCTATATTTTTACCCTACCCTAGAATCATCTCCCTCGGCATTGAGCTCCATCCATAGCTACCTGATGCTCACTCCTCGCAGTAGCATTTTTTGACACCATCTCCTCGAGGGAGAGAGCACGAACCTCTTCAGTGGTATGAAACTGCCAGAAAGACATCTGGATGTCCAGAAGGGCGAAGGTCAGACCTATTTCCTTGATTTCTATCTCATATCTTATCCAGAGCTTGGATGGTGTTAGGATCGAGGAAAGATTTAATAAACTTGATCTCCTTTTCAGAAAGAGAAGGATTTAGCTTGGGTAGAAGGTCATCGTCGACCAGAGAGTTGCACCTGATACTTTTTCAATCTCGAGGAGCTCGAGGAAAAGATCGTACAACTCCTAGCTCTTCATCCACTTGTCCTTAAAAGCCTCAAATAGGAGGGCTTGAGCCTCGGGACCTTGAGCTGTCTTTCCAGTTTGCTCGATGATGTATTTCTTGAGAGATACTTTCCTGCTCTCGACCTCGAGCACCATATTTTTCTTCTTAGCTGCTTCGAACTCTCCCTTCAGCCTCGTTATCTCAAAATATTTTTGCTGGACTTCCAGATAAAGCTTAGTGTAGCTCTCTTCCAGCACTTGAAGGAGGGAGGAGAACAAGGAAACTTGCGAGGAGTCGTTGAAACTTGTTCCTTGATCTTTTGAGCTTCCAGGTTAAAATCTTGAGTTACCTGAAAAGTGATAGAACATTTAAATAATAATAAGAAGAACAAGATGAAGCAGAATAGAAGGACTCTCGGGAGTATAGAACCTAGGGATCCTCGGCTAAATTTCCCAGGACTGTTTCCTCTAAGAAGTGAACGTTAGAAGTATTCGGAAAAAAGGATATGGGTGAGTTTAGAAGCTTTTATCATGTTATCCCTTCTTCGAATTCTCCACCGAGGAAAGTTCTTGTGAAGGAGGCATTTTGAGCTTGTCTATAGTCACCTGTCAGTCTTACCCTCTGTGAGTGTTTTGGGCACAACCTGAGAAGGGTTGTTCGCATTTCCAGTAGTACGTCAGTCCCCTTTCTTCAAGTCTAAAGCTGACTCGACACCAACTAAAAAGAAAAAGGATGAAGTATTAGAAATGGAAAATAAAGAAACTTTGATGAGTAACAAATTCTAAAGATAAAACACCTTCAAAGATTTTCGAGGGTCGAGAGTTTTCAAAATGGTCTCAAGAGCTGGTCATTGTGTGGTTGAGGTCTATCTCCCTCCTTAATAAGCCTATTTCATCTCGTTCTCCGTTTAGAGATACCTTCGAGAGCTAAACCTTGTAGTTTTGCCTGCCTCTTGCTTTCTAGTTTTTGGACATACTTGATATAAATATCAGATAACCAAACAAAACCTCTAATAGTTGTGTCTGTATTGAAAAAATGTTGTAACAGATGGACGTGGCCAAACAACGTCTCTTGCTAGGGAAGATGTATTTCTTTCCTTTTGAGGTTTCGACCATCACGTTTAGATTCCATTGGGGGACATTATACCTTGTGTAATTAAAGGTAAGCCCTATTTTCCTCTCCTTCCACCTGGCCGATTGGAAATAAGGGGGGAAAGCCTTTTGCTTCCTCTACCAACTGGCTGGGTGGGTTCTCAAGAGACTTCTCTAACCCTAAAGGTTGTATATTGGTATCAGGGGGAACCCTCTGATCTAAAGGAATTGTGAATAGAAGCTTCGAGACCAGATCTGATCCTTCAATGACAGGGGGCTCACTAAAGGATCTTTTCATATTCCCCATAAGAAACTGTAAGTCACGTATCTCATTTGCAAGAGATCAACACATGTGTCTCCATAAATTCAGAAAGAAAACGAATGAGAAAATAAACATCACCTCAAAGATATGAAATAATACAACAGTCTCCTATGATCTCAAGCATTAGCCTCGAGATATGGTTCCGGAGGTCGAAAACTACGATTTATGGATTTTAGCAAACACCTTCGAGGTAATCTTACTCGATTATCTCGAATGTTTCTAAATCTCAAGAAAATCTTTAGTTTTCTGGGTGTTTTTGTTCATGGTTAACACTATTAAGCCCAAATAAAGTACTGGGCCAATTTCTGCCTAATACACTTAAGATAAATGGTCAATGTTATGACCGTATTTACTAATAATTAAGAGCTAGAATTGAAGACATATACTACTATACATGTATAAATACAAGGTACATATACATTTTTACATTGATTCTATTTTATATGGTATTCATACAGATATGCTGACTTAAGCTTCAGAGGGTTTTCCCCTGGAACTTCCAGGGGCTTGTTTCTTTGCAGATTACGACCAGGAGACTTGATGGTGTTGTTTGATGGGTTTTGAGATGCATCAGATAGCTTTTACTGTAGATTAAAACTCCAGAATCTTCTCGATATATTTTAGATTTACATTTGTACCCTTTGTAGCTACTATTAAATAGCTATCTCAATCAAAGATAAACTTAACAATTAACCAACATTAACATGGTGTCAAATTGCCAGGTTATTGCTTCCTAAATTTCTCCCCCTTCCTAACTCTTAGTTTCTTCCAAAACTACTCCCAAGCACTTTTCGACTCTTCTTCTTCTTCCTCTTATTTTTCTCCTTCCTCTTCTTTTCATGGCGCCAGAATCCACTCTTCCCCTCTCTTCCCTCATTCATCTTCTCCCCTTCAAACTCTTCTTCACAAAGTTTCTATCTTGGAAAATGAAAGTTTAGAATGTCCTTGAATTTTAAAGTCTTTTTCGATATCTTGATAGGTCTATCTCCCGTCTGTCTCATTCTTCAGCATTTTCTTTAGCAAACTCTCCCTCCACCTATGTAGATTTGTCTTCGCTGAATTCTACCGATGTTGCTTGGGTTGTTCAAGACAAAAGACTTCAGAGCCCAATTCATTCTACACTCTCTAGTGATATTATATGCAAAACTATAAGATGTTTGATGTCAAAGGATATATGGGATCACTTCTGCTCCATTTTTCAGCCCTTATCCTTAAGAAACAAGTTACAAATCCATAGCTATCTATCGAATCTCCGATGTGGCTCCGTGATCTCGATTCCTCCATCTCCAACGAAGATTGTGTTTTATGGTTCCTTCGTGCTCTCGGTCCTGAATACTTGTATTTATTAAGCATACACCTTGCTCAAAATCTTCTGCCATCGTATTCCGAGATTATATTGAGCGCCAAAAGCCATGAGCTCTTGTAGAAAGATAACTCTGATTTGTCTTTTGTTGCAGACCATACCATTACCATGTTTGCCACTTCACAAAGCAAGGGTACACGTCAATGTCGGCAAGGGTTCCACACACGACCATGCAGGCGGCCAGTGCTCTGGCGTCTTGCCCCTTGATCAGTTTGGTTTTGCTGGTTTATCTTCTATTGGCCGACGCTGGAACCCCAAATGGCAATGGTGCAACAAGTTAGACACACTACCGAAAATCGTCACAAGCTCTCTTCTGTGAATTGCTTTATTGACTCTGCTCATTTAGATGATGCTTTCCACACGCCAATGTCCCTTTAGAAGCCTCACTCCCCTTCCTCATATTGATATCTTAATTATGAGGCGACTAGTCGCCTTACTGCATCACCTTCTGGGTGGGATGACATCACACCTTAATCTGGTAATAACTCTGTTATTGCTGGTAATGGTCAGTCCAAGCCTATTATTCATGTTGGTTCTTGCCATTTTAATAAGAACTTATATTTATCTAATATTTTAGTGGTTCCGGCTATCACAAAAATCAACTTCCAATTAGTAAGCTGACAAAGGAGTTAAATGTTATCATGTGCTTTAATAATACAAAAAATTCGATTCAAAATCAGTCCACAAGTGAGGTCATGGGCCACAGGTGTTGTGAGCAAGGAATATATGTACTTAACAGAGGTAGTGCTGCATTGGTTACTTACATTCAATTGCGCAAGATTCCGGCTTCTTTTGAGCGTTGGCATGCTAGATTGGGCCATAGTTCTCATTCTATTATTTCTGTGTTGGCCATAGTTCTCATTCTATTTTTTCTGTGTTGAATAACCAAGGTTTACTTTATGTTACTTCATTGTTTCCCAAGCCCTCTTTATGTGTATCATGTGAAAAGGCTAGAAGTAATCGCCTTTGTTTTGTGGACAATCCTAAAAGAGCTACCTCTTTATTGTCTCTGATTCACTGTGATTTATGGGGTCCGACATCCGTTACCATTGAGTCTGGATTTTCTTATCATGCGGTGTTTATGATGATTTCTCTCGCTTTGCCCAGAATTATCCTTTGCAAGGATAATCAGACTTCTTTGACGTGTTTATTGATTTTCAGAGGCTTGTGGAAAATATATTTTTATGCTCAATTAAAATCTTTCGGAGTGATGGTGGTACTGAATTAAAAAACTTTCAGCCCTACTCTCATCTTTTGACCCATGGTATTCACCACTAAAATGGGCGAGAAAAACAAAAGCATCACCACATCATTTAGATGACCTTATCCATGTTATATCACTCTTACCTTTCATTGTCTTATTGGAATGATGCTTTCTCTACGATAGTTTACACCATCAATCGTCTTCCCACTCCGGTGCTTGATGGGCATTCCTCCCTTTCACTTGTTTATGGCTGTCATCCGGGCTTCTCCAATTTTCATCTATTTGGCTGTCATGTTTATCCTTTCACTTGAAAATTCTCGAAGTACAAACTAGCACCTCAGAGCTCCCCTTGTGTCTTCTTAGGCTACAGTTCATAGTACAAAGGTTTTCCCTGTCTAGATCCCTCTACCCAGGAAGATTTATATTACAAGGCATGCACATTTTTTATGAACACATCTTCCCTTATGCGAGCAGGTTCCCTGTCTCTCCGTCTTCACTGGATGTGTCTATCTTCTTGGACTCTAACTCTCTTAAGGAGGCCTTTAGCCACTCTCTTCTTGGTGACACCTCATGTCGCCTATGCTCCCTGTCAGACATGTCTCCACCGTCTCCTGACCACGCTCATCCCACTGCTCCTGCTGACCAATCTGATTAGTCCTCTTCACTACCTCTGATTTCATCTTCACTCTGTCTCCTCCCTCGCACCCTACTCATCCTATCATACACGTTCTCTTACTAGTATGTCAAACATCACTCTTTTTGGATCACGTTCTCACCAGTTTCCTCACTTCACTGGTGGCAGAATTTGAACCCCGTGGATATCACTCGGCTATCAAGGACCCAAAGTGGGTCACGACCAAGGATGATGGAATTCCCGCCCTTCAACAATAGCACACTTAGGATATTTTCCCCTGACCAGGTGTTGATGTGGTTGGCTCTTAATGGATTTCTCGTATTAAGCACCATTCAGATGGCTCCGTTGATTGCTGCAAAGCCTGCATTGTCACACTGGGTTACTCACAGTTACCAAGATTTGACTTCACTCATACTTTCATTCACGTGGTTACATACTCTACCGTTGTATCATCTTGGCGGTTGCTATCTTCTATCTATGGCCACTTCATCAGTTAGATGTCAAGAATGTCTTTCTCAACGGTGTTCTTGATGAACCGGTATATATGGAGCAACCATCTGGGCATCCATATTTTATTCACCATAATTTTGTCTATCACTTTTGCAAGGCCATTTATGGCCTTAAAAGGCTCCTGGAGCTCGGTTTCGGCGATCTAGCTCCTACGTGTGTAACCTTGGTTTCTCTTACAGCAGTGTTGATACCTCTCTCTTTGTCTATGTTTACGGCTCTCGGGTTTCTTATCTTCTTGTTTTTGTTGATGACATTATTCTTGCTGACAACGATTCTACTCTCATTCCATAATTTATTTCTTACACTGATCAGGAGTTTTCCATTAAGGATCAGGGGCCTCTTCACTACTTCCTTGGGCTTGAAGTCCCTTGATCTACCTCCGATGTTTCTTTTGGACATGCCGAGTATGCCATGAAGGTACTCCGACATGCGAGTGTAGCCATGCCACTTTAGTTGCTACTCCTTTTGTCCCTGATGGTTAGCTCCTTAGCTCAGATGGGGAACTTTACTCCAATGCTAAGCTTTATCGTCACTTGTTTGTGCTTTTAAATATCCGACTATCTCTCGGTCAGATATTTCCTTTGTAGTTAACTTCGTCAATCAATTCTTGCAATCTCTCTGTGAGGTACACTATCAGGTTGTTACACATATTCTTCACTGTATACACGGTACACTTCACTATGGACTAATCTTTAAACCCTTCCCTAATCCGCTCATGGTATTCGGATACTCTGGTGCTGATTAGGATTGATTTTTAAAGACTCGCCACTCCACCTATGGTTATGCCATCTTCCTCAGTGGTAGTCTTATTTCTTGGAGTTCCAAGAGGCAGCCCACTATGTATCTCTCTAGTTGTGAGTCTGAGTATCTCACCATGACCAATGTCTCTGCTGAAATTGCTTGGTTGTGCAGTTTTTTAAGGATATTACTATTCCCCTATCCTCACCAGCTCTTCTCTTGTGCAACAATAATAGTGCCATCTTCCTGTCCCAAAATCTAGTTGCCCATTAACAGGCAAAAAATATTGGCATTGACTATCATTTTGTTTGTGAGCTTGTTGCCTCTAGTAAATTGCTCACTCGACATGTTCTTTCATCACTACAGACTGCAGATATCTTTACCAAGAGATTATCTCTCCCTCCTTTTGATCTCTTTCGGTTCAAGTTGTGTGTTACTTCTCTTCCCACGCTTTGCTTGGAGGGGGGGAGGGTGTCATAGCTTATGGATAAAGACTCTAGAATTTTCTATGTACATTGTAGATTTACATATGTACCCTTTGTATCTACAATTAAATAGCTATCTCAATCGCAGATAAACTAAATCATTAAAGATTAACAATTAGTGCTGAATTTATTTTATTAATAGTGAAATTAAACCCAAATAAGAAATACATTAATCACATGAGGGCGTAGAAATAATATTTGTGAGAGCACGTGACTAGTCTCCCAAATAAGATGGAGGCAACATCATATTTTCGCGACTAATGCGGCAATTGGAGCCATTCATGGTCAAGAAAATATAAAACCAAACAAATAGAGACAATTTGGCAAGGGAAAATGACTTCGGAATATGCAAAATTTCTAGGGATGTCCAGAAAATTTTGTACTGGGAAAGGAAATAAAGCATTACAAATGCAAAATCAAGGTTGCCCCCACATTTCATCGTCTAGTCACACTCATCGAGGAAAGCTTCTAAGGATGAAGACATCTTTCTCACATGTATTACCATATGGCCTATTTAGTGCGCCAGGAACAAAGCAGCAATATAGCAACAACAAGTCTCTGTAGAAACCATTCAAGAGATTATCAGAGAGAACCAACCAGAGGAACATGCGCAAGCCTCCACAGGAATGAGGACTCTATCAGACCCTAACACAGAGCAGTCGAACCTTGAACTAGTCACGAGCCAATCACAGCTAGGGGAACCAAAATAGGCAAAGGTGGGAGACATACAACTAATCTGGTATAGCCAGGAAGGTCACCTGAACCATATCTACATGGGAGGCCATCGACGTGCCTCTCAAAGATAGTATTTATATGCCCTAATTGTGGCTAACCACTAGAAAGTAGATAGTAGCAAGTCAGGGTCATCCACAAGGAAAATGGGATTTTATCGAGTGTTAAACGTAGTTAAAAAGCACATAAAGAAGTCACTCTACGTGTGTGGTAAAAAAGTGGGGGGTTTTGGTTTTGGAAAACACTACAACTACTTTAAAGAGCTAAATTAACCAACAATTAGAGAAAACAATATAACTATGAACACACTAGTACGAAAGATATAATTAAGATGATAACAAGTCTTGGGCGCAATTGGTTTACATTTCTAGTTATCCTTTGATCATCGAATAATTATTCTATTTTTACGCATTAATCACATATTGTGGAGAACTTATCAACACCTTTCTGGTGAAGATATTTCTCGCCTCTCCTCGGTTATAGTTAGAGTGGGCGATCGGTGCCACACAATAACTCTTACCCTCGGGTCACCCTAGACGATCAACATCATAGACTTCCCCCGAGAATAGCAATACACATGGAGAACCAATACAACTAACACAATATCCTACAAGCGAGAAATATTGAATAGCACAAATATATTTACTAATAACGACCACGAGGATCGGTCTTCAGGCTAATCATTATAAGTGAGGCACATTGATAATTAGTCAATCAATAATCATAATAAGTTATCACACCTAATTATAACCTAATATCAATTAACAATAATCCCATCGACAAAAAGTTAAAGTATCCTGGGTTTGACCAAAAACCTGGCAACTAATTATCCCACAATCATCAACTAGTTGATCATACTAGTCTAAATCATGTATTAACTACACAAGAAAACACAAAATATACTTGAAAATGAAAGCACAAAATAGTAGAAATCAAATCTCACAAATTCATACTAGAAATGCTTACCAATTGCTCCCAAGAGTATATTTATCCTAGATTAGCTAAACCCATAACAAAAGAACAAAAATTCATGGTAAACATTGGAGAAATGATGAAAAGATGAAGGAGTAAATGTAAAATAGGGTTTTGAAGGTAGAAAATTCGTTCTTCAATTGGGGGAGAGAATGAGAGTATTTATAGGCTAAGAATTAAAAGATAAAAGAAATAAAACTGGCTAGTGGGCCATTTGACACGATCAGTGTCATTTTGACATGGCTAGTGTCAAGTGGTCTTCCCATCTTCTACCAATTTTTAGAATAATTGGTCTTCTTTTTCAAAATTCCATAGCTACGGGTAAATCGTTGATCCATTTTGAGAGTTCTTGTAGTTAATTTTATATTGCTCAGATTGTTCCCAGAACTGGGTTCAAACTTTCAGATCGCAATTCATCCGCTTCTTTGTTTTTCTTCTCCGACCCTTTTATATTTTACCACATTTTGACTTGTGACCTTCAATCTTTACCATCCCTGCAAATGGCCTTAAATAAAATACTCCAAAGTTCTTAAGAGCAAGCTACAAATTAAGCTCCCAAAAAGGAATCTAGATGCTCGTAAGGACCATAAATCCATTAGACTCAAACTTGATTACAAAATGAAGGATTTAGATACGAAATGAAAAACGGTTATCTAAACCCCTTATGATGTAAATCTGCCTAAATCTAGTAATCTTCCAACAAAAATATAACAAAAGATATGTTAAATAAATCAAAAAATACATGCATCTGACGTCTCATCACAGAATCTCACAGGGGCTAAGGAAAATGAATCTCCGACCGCACCCAACGCGAGAGAAAGGCCCAGTTCTGGCTAAAAGTATCGCGCTGATGCAAACTGCTAGCGCAAAGTGAAGGCTGAATCTCAAAGGGGCTAAGGAAAATGAATTTTTGACCAATGCCAGAGGTAGGGAAGCATGAGTCGGAACACAGGTTAAAGCATAGGTGCTGGCCCCAACAGCCAGCACAATGGCAAGCCAGGTTACGCAAGACAAAGACCACAAAACTCTGAAAATAATTGATGACGAAGTTAAGTGAACCAGTTACAGGCCAAAGCTTCAAATGCTGACCCTGGCAAGTAGCATGGCTACAGGTCGAGTTTCAAATTTTAAAAAAATGATGGCCCCAGACATGACGAGCGCATGAAAAAAGCATAAGCTAAAGCAGTTCAGGCTGAAATATATTTTAACGAGAAACACAACCAAAGTCCAAATTGAAAAAGGAAATAAACGTTAAAAGTTTGCTACAAGAAAAAAAGAAAGAGAATTCTTCTTTCTTCCGGGCTTCACAGCACCATCTTCTTCTTCAGCCTCCACAACGACCATGGTGATAACCTCCCCGCGTACACCCCTTGTACTGACCTGCCCGACGTCGTCGTTCTTCTTCGAGCTGCCAAAAGCCCGAGAAACTTCCTCAGCATGAACCGTCGTGTCTTCAGCCACTTGCTGAAGGAATGTGCATCGGCCTCAGTGGGGATACCGCCGGGGGTCCAACTCGGAAACTGACATTCCAAGGTGCAACTGGGAGAAGTACTCAGTGAAGCTGTATTCCCAGAAAGGAATAAAGGCATCACCAAGGTCAGCTCGCAGTTGATCTTTATCCTCCGTGTGAGAGTAGAGATCAATGGCCCTCATCAGTTCGCCGCTAAATAGCTCGGATGCCTTATTTCTCTGCACCACGCAGGAATAAAGGCTCAGGAAGCCCCGAATGAAGGCCCACTCTAGGAAGTTTTTCATGTCAGCAGCCTTGGCCTCAACACAGTTCAGGGAGCTTTGCAGAGAGCCAGTGACACCCTTCTCCAGCTCCAGCTCCAGCTCCTGCTCCATAACACGACGTTTATTTCCTGCTCCTAGGAATGCGTGGAGGCCAGGCCATGTTTCAACTCACCATTTTCTGCCTGCAAGCTATCAATTTCTTTTTATATGGCTCTGGTAGAGCAGAGGTGCTAGAAAAAGAAAGGGAAAATGAGTAAGCACGGGAAAAAATAAAGGAAAAATAAATGAAGAAGAAGGGAGGACAAACCTCAAGAACAGTCGCAGCTGACCAGTCGGCCAAAGAGTTGGTGTCGGCGACATTCAGAGAGCATTCGCGCAACCAAGTATTGAAGTGGGAAATAGCTAGGGCATGGGAAACCAGTTCTATCCGAGAAGAGGCGCTGTGCAAAAGACCTGGAGCAGATCTCCGGGAAGAAGAGTCGTGCGCAAATGGAGGTGAAAAAGGGATCGCTGAAAGAGGTCGGGTTGCCAAAGCAAGACCCTGATGACTGGCTGCAGGCGTCTCTGGGACTTCCTCTGAGATGATGGCGCATGGAGGCAGGCTGGGACCTTCCCCACTATCTTCTCCTCTACTCACAACTTGTGGCAGGCCCTCTTCAAAGTAGGCTCACCTTCTTTGGCATCAGTGTCAGAGACGTTGATCGCCCCCACTTGTGGTCAATGATGCCAACCACATCATCAGTGTGGGAGGCTGGACGGCTGCTCCCAGCCTAGTGAGAGAGCCTTGACATGTCCCCAAGAAAAGCAGCCACGGATATTTCTGCAAAAAGAAACGGATAAATATCAGAAAGTATAAAAAAGAAAAAAATGGGCAGCAGACAGAGTTAATAACTAGCCAAAGTAGTGAATACTGCTCAAGTCGGTGAGACCCTCGCCAGAAGAAATGGTGTCAGGGAAGTATGGCAGGCTGATGACACGGAGGGTAGAATCACGCAAGAGGTAGTCCCACCTGATACTCATGACCTCAAGGCGGGAAATAGAAGGTTGCAGAGAAAAAGTTTCAACAGCACTAGGATGAGAACCCCGCCTATTTTCCAGCTCGGAGGGGTAAGTGACCCTCTCCTCATCAGCAGGGCCTAGGACGAGGTCCTCGTCCACAAAGTTGAACCTCCTCTTCTACTCAATGCAAGTGGGAAGATCAGTCAACAACTTGACCACATCCTGTCGGAATTTCAAGAAAGTCCAGTCCAGGGGCATTCTGGCGGAATGATAAGAAACACGGAACAGAGTAATGTAAGGTTGGATACGAATGAGGTGGAACAAGATCTCAAAGCCTAAGAAAACCCTAACAGAATTTGGGGAAAGGTCGGTTAGGAAAAACTCGTAAAAGGTCAGAACGGCTGAGAAAAGGGAGAAAGAGGAAGTCTGAGACAACACTGCTCGAGAGTCTCGAGATAAAGCGACCATGGCCGCAGGTACATCCAGGACTGTTGGGCTAACCCCATGAAGAAGAAAAGGACATGCACATATGTCATTGAAATTTATGTTTTGGGCATTTAGATCGGCCTCCACAACACGAAGAGTCACCCAAAACTCAGGGTTAGTGGTATCATGGTATGAATCTTCCTTGGGGGAACCCACGGTGGAAACCATGGTAATAAAATAAAATGATGGAAAGAAGAAATATAGGAGAAGGCAGAAAGGGGTACTTGGAAGAATGTCAAAAGTCGATGAAGGACAAAAAAAAGCTGAGCGGAAATACACGAACGGAATCGCAAAGAGGAGAAGCGGTGAAAGGAAAATGATGAAGCATATGAATAGGTGAAAATAAAAAGGAAGATAGAACGGACAAAGACAGTTAATTCCCTCGACAGACAAGGCGGCCAAAAAGTAATGATAACTCCCTTATGAGAGAACGAAGATTAGGCAGCCAGTGTGCAAAAAAACCATCAGAACGGGACATGTGGCAGATATCCAGACTGGTATCGTAACCGTCAATGGGTTCATTAATATATAAAAAAGAGGTCATGCGCTGGTGGGCGGTTTCAAAAACCAAAAAAGGGCACCAGAATGCTCCGGAAATACTGAAGTAGCTCCCAGGGATGCTACCTGCTCTTGGAAGTTACAGATTAAAGGCTGGAAAAGCCAGGCTCCGAAACAGCCATTGACCTGCATATCCATCTACCCAGTCGGGTCATTGGTTGGGGGACTTGATAGTGTATGGGCCTAATGACCCAGTAATTATAAGAAAGATGAGAACGCACAACCTGTTTATCCAAGGATGCTACATGGGCATGGGGTTAGGCTGGTAACGGTTATACGGTGCTAACGGGATAACTCTAGTCCCATTAGCCACCAAACCACATATAATGAGGAAGAATGTAAGACACGAGGTAAGATCTTCCAATCAGTCTACTATTCCCTTAGCTACGCTTCTACATGGCTTCAATGGCTAACGGGAGTGTCGGAGCAGGCATGGCCCAGGCCCTGCCAGTCTTGTAGGTTCAAGTGCATATTGGGCTGGTGTGGATCATCAATGAACATACTACAAATTTTGGTATTAACAAGTTGCTGTTGTGGGACTTCACTCTGGACCCGCCAACAACTATTGACAAATTGATGAAGAGAGTTAGAAATTTCAATAGAGCGGACCTGGTTGACAAAAGGAGGAAGGAAACACAAGGAGGCCACAGTCAATGCAGGGCTGAAAGGACAGATCGGAAGGAAGGACGAAGAAAGTGGGGGCTGATCGAATAGGCAGCAGGCAGATTCCCGATAGGTTTAACAAGTAGGAAAGGATTTTCACCCCACTGATAAAAACACCCAATGAGATTTTTGCCCTATGTGGAGGAAAGGGCATCCTGGATGTGCCACCCAGGATGAAGATGCCGCCGGGGAAGAGGAATAAGTCCCTATTTTGTGAGTATCATGATGACCATAACAATGATACAAACAACTCTATTCACCTGAAGTACAACATTGAGGATGCGGTGCAGAGCGGGGAACTAGCGCATTTGGAAAAAACGTGAAGGATCACAATAGGGCCACCTACCAGGGCAAAAATGAGTATGGAGGACTCCGCAGGCAGCTGAACAGTGGAGGCAAGGCAAGGAGCCTTGACAGAGAGCGAAGGCGAGATAAGGGAAAGGAGGTGGCCAGAGCTTAGAAAGTTGATGAACGCCATAAAAGGCAGAGAGAGAATACCCCCAGTAAAGCAGACATGGGCAGTTAATTTCCTCCAAGGACAGGGCAACAAAAAAGTAATGATAACTGCCTTGGGAGAGAGCAAAAATTATGCAGTCAGCGTGCAGAAAATCATCATAAAGGAACATGGCAGACATCCGGATAGGTAGCGTAACCGCCAAAGGGCGTATTACTGGAAAGAAGATCGTGTGTAAGCAGGTGGTTTTGAAAACCAAAAAAGACCCCCAAAATACTCAGGGAAAACTAGAAGCAACTCTTAGGGACGCTAAATGCTCCTTGGGCAAGTCAGCATTAATTGCGAGAAAAACTCAGGCTCCGTCTCAGCCACTGGCCTCTGGACCCAATCAGACCTTTGACTGGGGGGGACTTGATAATGTATGGGTTTGACGGCCTAATAAGGAGAAAAGGCAAAGGATAAAGTCTGTCAGCCCAGGGATGGTACCTGGGCGTGGATGAGGAAGAACCGGACATGGAGTTGTGCCATCAAGAAACCCGTACATGCCCTGGGGTATAAGGATGCAGAATGCTTTTCGTTTCCACAGTAGGTAATCTGTGGGAGTTAATTTAATGGTGAACAAATGAAGGAGGGTAGTGTATGGAAGCTTTGAATTTTTGGCCATGGTGAAAGCAAGGAGGAGGTCGTAGCTTTTGAAAGAATAAAATAGAGGAACGGCTAGAGAAGCGGCCGTGTGAAGGGAGAAAATACGCAGGCTGCTTAGAGGATCAGAACACAGGCTACTCTGATACCATGTGAATAAAGTAACTCTCCATAATGGGGTTCTGTATTATGTAGGATAGATATAAGAGTATAAGCCCTATACATACAACGTATCTATACATGTATCAATCAAATCATAATCAAATCTCAATCATATGTAATCTATGATATCACTTATCCTAACAGAGTGTTTACTTTTGTATCCTCAACGCTTGGTTCCTCGGGTCAGACCCGAGTAAAACCCCAGAAGATATAATGGTTTCGGCTCCGTGGGTCTCGTTTGAGAACAAAGTGTTCAACGAGTGGTTTGAGGTCAACTGGATGTTTGGGTCCATGCAAGAGAATGCTTCCGGTGTTTCAGACAGTTTTCGTGCTGGAAAAGTCATTGTCGGCTCTAAGGCGTTACTGATACGACATTGTTTTGAATTCGAAGGTCAGTGGTTGAAGGTACTATAGGACCTTCACAACAAACTGGTGGTTCTGTTGGGTTTGATGCCAACGCCGGAGGACCAAGCCGGCAGCTCTGACGAAAGCAATGAAACGTGGGTTTCCATTAACTCGTGTCTTGATGGTCAACGAGAAGGAACAGTAGTGTACGTGGCATTAGGCAGCGAGGTGTCACTGAGTCAGAACAACGTGACTCAGTTAGCATTCAGCTTGGAATCCTCTGGGGTGCCATTTTTTTAGGTTCTGAGGAAGCCAACGTGGTCAATGGACCCGTACGAGCTGCCGGAGGGGTACGAGGAGCGAGTGAAGGGGACGGGAATCATGTGGAGAGGCTGTCACTGCACAGTGGTGAAATTATAAAGAAATTTGAGGAGGGGCGGGGATGGGCTGGGTGGGACTGGGCTGGGCTGGGCTAGGAAGGGTGGGGCAGGGACGGAACAGCGTAATTACCCTTAGTCATTGGAGGTTTGGGGGGGCAGAAGCACCGGCTCACCCCTTAGTTCCGCCATTGGTAGCACATATGAAGATACTAAGTCACGACTTGGTTGGCGGGTTCTTGACTCACTGTGGGTAGAGTTCCTGCGTGAAGGGTGTGGCGGGGTGGCTTTCGATGATCATGCTGCCATTCCTGGTGGACCAGGGGTTGAACGCGAGGGTGCTGGTGGACAACGGGGTGGGTGTAGAAGTTACAAGAAATGAAGAAGATGGGTTGTACACGGGCGACTCGGTGGTTGAATCGGTGAGGCTGGTGATGGTCGAGAATGATGTGAGAAAATATAGAGCGAAAGCAGAAGGTAGAGTTCAATATTTGGTGACAGGGAACTCCACGAATTGTACTTGGAGAAATCTCTCCATTAGAGTGGATCGCAATGTTTTGAGTTCATTTTCCTACTCGTTTGATGGTGATTGAGAGAACAATTGTTCTCCAGCTAGCCTGTAGCAAGAAAATAGCTTGCTTTTACTTCGCCGGATCTTTCGAGTTTCTATTCCAAATGTCAGTAGTACGTAGAACCCCATGTTCTTTCTATTAGAGCATCTCCAACTTTTAGTGTGACAAAATCAAATAAAATTAACAATTAAAAAATTGATAACCAATGCTATCTTCACAACTACAACTTCAACATGACATATCAACAAATAAATAATTAAGAGTTTAATGAAAAAGTAGTAAAATGAGAAAACTATATCAATTTTTAATGAGGTGAGATATTGACAAACTCATTTTAATCTTCATTGAATAGAAGATTTAATTGAAGGGCTCACTTATAACTTATGTCAGTTAAGATTGACGTCTATCATTAACTCTTACATTAGAGATGTACTTTAGAATTGATGGTATATCACAACAATGTGACTATCAACTTTTACATATTTGATGCTTGCAGTAGAGATTCTCTTACTCCAACTTTTCACTCCATTTGATATGTAGTCTTTGTGTAAAAGTTATTGTTAAAACTTACTGACTAATGTTTCTCTGCAGTATTTTATTTTCATTAAGGAAGTATATCAAAGAATAAACAATTTGGAGAAAGAAGTGACAAAGTAATACCAACAAATATTGTGGTTGTGTGTATAGATATATAGTGAGTACAAATGTATACAAAACAAAGACGTACATGGAACATGATATTACAAAACCCAAATCAGAAAGGTAATCTTTCCTTCACCTACTTCTATTCCATCTATAACTTTATCGCATCTCTCAAGCGAAATGTGGGATTTCTAGCAACGCAAAGCTTGGATCGTAAAAACTCCAAAATGAGGATGAGATAGACCCTTTGTAAAAATGTCCGCAAGTTTAAGTTCAAACGAAACATGATAAACCTTGACCTTGCTAGCAGACACCATCTCACGCACAAAATGGTAGAAAATATCAAAGTTCTTGTAAGCCCTCTTGTGGGAAATTGGATTTTGAGCTAGAAAGAAAGCTATGTTGTTATCGCACAACAAAATAAGAGGCACACGAGTCAACACAATACAACGAGCCCAATTAGCATCAGAATAGCCAAGTATATACTGGTAAGGCTGACGGATTTGCGCAAAACTAAAGACCATAGTGAAGAGTACTACGTACATAATGCAAAATACGTGTAATAGTTTGAAAATGGTCATCAATAGGAGCCTGCATGAACTAACTGACCGTATTCATAACATAAGGAAAGTCGGGACGTGTAATTGGCAGATACTGAAGTGCACCAAGTAAAGAACGATAAAGAGTGGGATTCCCGAACGACTTACTTGAAGATCTGAGAAGCTGCGATAAATTCACAAAAGGAATAGAAACATGAGTTGAATCCTGCATTCCTGCATGTAAAATAATGTCCTTGCCATATTTTGTCTAGGGATGGCAGTGGGGTGGGTATTGGTGGAGGTCCGCCCCGTATCCGCCCCAATGGGGCGGGTATGAAGGTAGTTTTTGTGGGGATGGGGTGGGTATGGGTATAAATTTTGTACCCATCATGGGTAATGGGTCGGGTATGGATTTTAAATTATGCCCTCCCCATACCCGCCCCGCCCCGCCCCGCCTAATCCATTAAATACCCATTATATATTTGTAAGATATTACCTTAAATATCCGAATTCAAATAAATCTAACTGAATTTAAAACACCTTCAAAATTCATGAAATTTTTACCAGCTCTCCCTCCACGTGTCATATCACCACTCACCAATTTTCAGAATTTTCTGTGCAGTTTCCAATCATTTACACATTTCCCTTCCATCCCTACTCCCACCACAGCCGATTCTGCTTCAATTCATCCGTACAGTATACATACCTTCTTCAAATATTCTGAAATTTTTACCAGCTCTTCCTCTACATGCCATTCAACTATTCACCAATTTTTAGATTTTTCTGGGCAGTTTCCAGTCTGCTACACATTTTCTCAGTCCGCTCCAATCAACAAAAGTGGCGAGGAAAAAGATGGACTTGAAAGAAAGAAATAAGAAAGTGCATAGCATTAGTCCCACATCAATGGTAGGTATAAGTCATTGGTAGAATTTACTTATAAATATGTATCACTCCACCTTGTTATACTAAGTTAGTTGGACACAGTTAGGAGGTCGTTTAATAATACGACACAAGATAAAATGAGGCTTAAATGAATTTTTAAGTTTAATTTTAACCCGCTTATGGTAATTGGTTTGGGCAATGTCCGAACGATTAAAATATTTGGTTTATTTGGTTTGAATTCGATTTCAAACCTAAACCAAATTACGAAATGAAGTGAATTTTAAGTGGATATGAATATTCAGGTGGGGCGGACACGGTGGGTATGAGGTGGGTATGGATACCCAGGTGGGTGATGGGGAGGGGGTGAATTTTATGTTATACCCATCGGGTCGGGTGAATTTTAATATCATACCCACCATGGGTAATGGGGAAGAAATGGGTACAAACAATTTAGGTGGGTATGAATATAGAGGTACCATAACCCGTACCCAACCCGCCCCACTGTCATCCCTAGTGAACACGTGGATGTTTTAGGCACAAAAGAAAGTAGGGGAGTTCGTCGGTCCAAGATCCAATCGGACCAGAACCGATTTAGATTGGGACATGATTGGAACTGGTTTAGACTGGGACAAGATTGGAACCGGATTAGATCGGAACTGAAATCATGAAAAATCTTGGACCGAGGACCGGATCGATTAGTGATGTTTAGGATTGGGACTCGAATCAGAAATTATTTTGGTTTTGGATTGGTACGGACTGATCGGATCGGATTTTAGTAAAGTTTATTCTTTTGTAAAATAAATTTGGTGTTAAGAATTTTTTTATAGCTTTTATATCCCAAACAAACAATAAATTTGTCACTACTACAGAAACCTACACACTGATAACTACTGAATTAGGCACCTTCTCATACAAGCTCAGTTCTTGAATCTTCTGTGGAAGAACGCGACGTGAGCCAAATCGCTGCTGTAGCCAAACGATCACAGCCAACAGTACACAGCCACAAGGGATGATGAAATCCCAAGCAACGGAGTAGAAATCCGCACTCGGATTCGCGTAAAAATATGAAGTTCCACCACCACCATTGTAATAATGCACCCTGTAGAAATCATAGGCATGAGGAAACAACCTGACTAACGTTGTTCCCATGTAGAACCAACAAGACAGCGATTTCTGTGCCGAGTTTTGGAACAGATTGAGAAGGATCTGAGGCAGAAGAAAGCCATCAAGAACCAATCCTCCATATGACTTCATATGCTTCAAGACAGAATCAGAACTGAAGTTCCATTCTATCAATAAGGTAATCACTCCTCCAACAAAATACACAACAAGACTCGCGAAAACGGCCTTTTTCTCGCCATCTTTGCTGCCATTCTCCAATCTGGCACTCCATGCCTTTTGGAGGAGCCGCAGCAGGAGGAGGAAGGCGACTAAGCTGACTAGCCTTACACTAACCTCATTGAACTCGAGCGATGATCCTTGGCTTCTGAGAACTGCGTTTTGCTGAGGGTCATGGCTTTTGAGCAAAAGGGCTTCGAGGTTTAGGACTAGAGGGATCATACGGCCTAACGCGAGGATTATGAGCATGAGGAGTGAAATGGACTGAAGGGCTTCTGGATGCTGGTTAACATAAACGATCTGTGACACCACGAATGCGCATAACATTGTGTTGGAGATCAGAACCAGAATGATCTCTACATCCATCCTCCAAATCGAGTTCTTCGCATGAACGCCATAATAAGACTCTGAAGATATGTTCAATGGCTTGAAGTAAAGAGCATCATCTTTTCCCCTCCTGCTTTCAATGAATCCATTAATGGAGCTTCCAACTTTGGAGTCCAACGATGGAAACTCAAACTTCATGAATATCTCGCAATCCATGATCTTCGCGCTTGAGTTCGACTGATGGATCCCTCTACAACCAACCATGCAGAGATTTCCCGTTGCAGAATCATAAACACCCTCAGCAGAAACCTCGACGTCGTAATTAACAGATGAATTAACTGAAAAGAACTTGTCTTGGAACTTGATCGCCATGAAAGAAAACCTATAACTGACATTCATCTGGCTACTATGATTAAAGGACACTTCTTCTTCACCTCCATAGCCTGAATCCATAACAGAAACTCGCCAGCTTTGCCCGTAGAGCTTCTCCCCAACAGCAATAGGAGCTGCATATCCATAGCCAACTCTTTCCTTGGAATGTTTAGCAGACATCCGAAACCTCATATCATAAGAATCCCCTTTAGGGTAATGCAAATGCTCCCCACTTTTCCTAACCTGGTTAGGACATAACTCTCTCACCTTATCAGTCTCAGTGTATTCATATCTCAAACCAGGCAAAACTTCAGCTCCATTGTTCCTGGAGTTCGAGCTTCTTAACCTCATTGTGGTCCGGCTATTCCACGCCACTCCAACAATGCTGCTAGTATCCCTAACAGTCCACACGACAGGAAACCGTAAACTCACCCTAATTGAGCAGTCTCCAACGCTAACATCCTTAAGATCATGAAAAGGGTTCAGGATTCTACAAGCAGCAATACACAACTGATTCTTCTCACTATCCCAGGTTCCTTCTCCAATGTATGTCCTGTTAGGATTAAGGGCTCTCCTGTACATTGACCCACGATCCTTGAAGTAAAGAATGTATCTAAACCTCGGGTTCTCCTCCTCCTCCTCAGAACACTGAAATGCAGATAAGGTCAGTAGAGAAGGGGTGAGGGACCCTTCGAAAGGGCCACAGTCCTTCGATTGTGAGGCATTTGTAGGGACTGCCAAGCCCACTACAACCAACATTAGTATGATATTGTCCGCTTTGGGCCAAGCCCGCACGATTTTATTGGGTCCATCCCCAAAAGGCCTCATACTAATGTGGTGGGACTCTAACTTATATAGAGAACTAATACTCTCT
>JAULKK010000011.1:8426338-8442064 GCA_032355705.1 Rubia peregrina | reverse complement strand
GAAGATCTTTCAGGTGTCTAACTGCACGAGGGTGTGACAGCCCCCGACAGTTCCAGCTTAGTAGACTCATTTATGTCGGCGGCCCTGGGGTTTCCCAGACACCGCCGCTGGTCCAAACGTGGGTGAGCCCACGTTAAATTTCAGTCCTGGTGGAATTGAGAATGGTGCTGCTTTCTCATCTCTTTTTTTCTTCTGGTCCTGCACCTCATCAGCCCGCAGGTGGTCTTCTCTCGGAATTGATTTCCTCTTGAAGATTGTGAGTTGGGCATACGTTGGGGAGTATTGGGCTACCTCATTGTTTTTTCAGTCTGAGTCTCTTTTTTATTTGCCACTACCATTGTTTCTTTGGTTTGAACCAAATACTGAGTTGCCATTTTCTGTTCGAGCAGCATAGGGTTTTCTACCAAAAGATTTCCTTCGGCCGAATTAATTTTTCCTCCTGCTTCAGATTCTACTTCTTCAATCCTTAGGCCTCCCTTATTTGCACCAAAGCTCCAGTCTATATCCATTGCCGTCAAGAGTGTAGAGCCAATCTGAACTATAGATTCCAGAACATCCGCCTGGCGCTTCAAGGTATGAACAACCTCCTTCGTTGTAAGCTTCCCATCGTCATCAACGGAACCAGTTTTTTGTTTGTGCCGGTGAGAATAGCACCCACAGTCTGGCCTGGACATCCTTTGCTGCCGTCGACTCCGGTGGCTCCTCCCTTTCCCAAAGGCCCCATTTTGATCGGCATCTCGTATCGCCCTGCTCGATAGAGGTTTAAAGGCCTTGGACTTCTTCGTAAGTATATACCTAGCACCGGTATCGGTGCTGGTTTCGTTGGTGGGTCAATAAGCATGGGCTCCTTTCCTGGTCGATGATTGACTTCCCTTGTTCCTGTACACCTCTCCGGCATAGTATTTGAAAGGCACATAATTGCCAGCGGCAATATCTGTTGCCGATCCTTCTCCGTGATAGCCTCTTCTGCTACATTTTTGTTCTCGAAACCTGGAGGTGGGTTTTGATGGTACTTGCTTGCTGGAAAAAGCCTTTCAGGTGATTCATTGCATGCTGTAATCATGTATTGGGTGCGACAACAGGGATTGTATCAACTCGGCATCATACATTGCATGCTTCATCGACTTCCGGTGAGGTTGATCATGTATGCCCAGCACCTCGGCCCAGAACTTAGCCGCACTGTTCTCCGACATGAAGGTAGGGCCCTCATTTTCGTTCTCCTTTTCCTGCACAGAAAGGTTCTTTCTTTCCAAAACTTTGTTATTTGAAATTGGAGAGGGAGTAATGATAACTAGCTGCCCGTTTGTATTAACAGAGAAAGTTCCAGCGCAGTCCACTCCCTTCACTTTTAATGGGATATAGCTGTTGCTGAAATCATGCCCACTGTTGGCGTCAATTTTGGAAGATCGTTTGCTAATTTTGTGGGCGTTCCGACTTGATTGCTTGCTGATTCCTCTGTTTGGGGAAGTAAATGCTCCGGCAAGGTATCATTCGGTGGCGCCGCCTGTTCTTCTTCTTGTGCCATCATTGGAGTAGATTCTTGATATATCACATTTGCTCGAAGTTCTTGTAGCCTCCTATGGTGTAGCACTCCTGGGCCCGGTTGTGGGAAAGACTGGTCATCCCCAAATCTTAGCCACCGTCCATAGCCCATGGGCAGTAGGGTGTCTCTTTGGGGAGTGTCTCTTAGTGGGTAATCAATTTTTGAGTGGTCTAGACAGCCACACATATTGCAAAAAGCTGGGAGGCGCTCAAATTGAAAGTAGAAAAGATAGTCTGTGCCTTTGAACTCCACTGTAATCACCCTGGGTAGAGGTTTGAATACATTCAACATTGCTCGCAGTTTCAAACTTTTGCCCATACAAGAGCCAAATTTGTTCTGGGAGACCTTCACAAAACCACCGATATAGTCACCAATTAAGGCAGCCATATCCTTGGTCATGAGGATCGGTGGGACGTCATGAACATGAACCCAAAATGGGGTTTCAGCAAAAGAGAGGTGGCGGAGTGGTTCCGTTCCGTCAGTTTCCACCAAAACAACGACACGGTTATCAAACGACCAAGGTGAGGTTTCCTGAACTTTTGTATGATCTTGGATTTGTTCGAATTCAAACAAAGCCAAGTTAACCCCCATGTAATGACCTGTATCTTTTCCATTACATTTCCATGACCTGATCATTGTATTAATCGTATAGTCCACCCTTTTTGACTTTGGACTAATGATTTTTGCTCCCAGCAGGTACGTCATCACCTTGTTGTCACCGAGTTGGACAGAATCTGGAGCCACAATTTTGTTCGCCTTTTCTTCCGAGAGATTGATTTTCTCATATTGGGCAATGAGTTCTTCACCCATGGCTTTGGCTGTAAGTAGATCTGTGTGACTGAGTAGGGAAATTGGGAAGCTGTGATTATGGTGGATGAATTTGCTGAGAGCTGGAGGATGCTATAAATGAGAATAAATAGAATTTTTTTGAGATTTTTCCATATCCCCAATTCCTCCAATCAAGTGATATGATTGAAATTTTATGAATGCTGTAATCAATTCCTTCATTTGAAATTCGAATTTTGAATTGATAGGGAGGAACCAAGCTGCAAAATAGCTTGAGATTATGAAGATCTTAAAAGATCTTAGATTGACTAGGAAGGTTCCTAGAGAGAGAAGATAGTAGGAGAGAAGGGAGAGCATTTCAGAGAACACATTGGAAGGTAATTTCATATTCTATTTAAATTGTTTTATATTGGGAAGTGTAAAAGGTTAGTAATTTTTTAATCTGTTTTATCATTTTTATTAAACGAATAGATTCTTACACTATTTATAAAATATAGCTGTGTCGAAAAAATTTCTGACACTTCGATACGTCCCGTGTCGAAAACCTAAGTCAAGACACACCGTTGACCGAATCCCCGTATCCCTTGAATTTGAAAATTACGTGTCGCCGTGTCGGATCTCAGTTATGACACGACACAAGATCCATGTCTGGGTAACATAGACAAAGATAATAGAAAGAGAGCACTCAATGTCATGGTAAAGGCCCTGAGATATGTGATTTCATTTGATGTGTGTATAAAAACCATTGAGACCTTCCTAATTATATTTCTCTTAAGGTAAGTCATTTGAAAGCTAAAATGGCTATGGAGATATGACTTAAGATCTCATGTGTACCGGTTAAAAGTTTTGACTCTTTCGTTTGACAAACAATTTTTAGTAATTTTCAACACTGACTCTTTATATTCATTCCAAATAAAAATTCCATTAATATTAGGCAAAGTCTCGGATAAAATTCAATGTTTCCATGGAAAAACGGGGCTGAATTAGAATTATAGAAAGGTAAAGGGTTTTAGTTATAAAATATTACTATGCAACGTGCAGTAGTTATAAGTTTATGATCAGATTAATATAACCCAAAAATCTCCCTCTGTTTTTCCTATTTGTGGCACCATAGGTATAGGTGTTTGGATCTAGGTGAAGAAAATGAGTGAATGAAATTAAATGTACAAAGTATAAAGTAGAATGAGTGGATAAAATTGAATTAATCGTACCAAAAATGGAAAGTGTCATTTAAAAAATAACCTCAATAAGGTAGTGTGCCACAAATAGAGAAACAGAGGGAGTCTCTTAGTTTCTTTTAATTTGCAGTTTAATTATTGGCAAAGTCTTGGAAAAGACCATCTTTTCATATTATGGAAAGACGAGGTTTAATTAAAATAATAAAAAGGTAAAAGGTTTAGTTGCGATATTAAAATATTACTATGTAACATGCAGTAGTTATAAGTTTATGATCCAATTAATGCAAACCAAAAATTTTATCTTAATTTTTTCTAATTTGCAAGTTAAACCTTGATCTTTCTATAATTTATGGAAAGATCATTTTTCAAGAGACGGTAATTATTGTGATATAATCTAAAATTGACCACAAACTATGTACGAGGTGAGACAGCACTCAGTGCGGCCAACCATACCTATTAAATGTAAAAATTGGCATGTGAGATCTTGCTACATTCATCGTAACATAAATTTTTAGAATATTTTATTTTCATAATTATTCATTACGCTTAATTTAAGATACTCCCTCTGTCCCACCTGTATTTGCACATGCACTATTCATTTAGTCAAAATTGGTTACTTTGAAAAGTAATAAACGAGTAATATATAAGATAATATACTAACATGTGGGATCTTGTTAGAATCGTCGTAACATCTATTTTCATAATATCAATTTTTTTAAAATGTGCACAAGTAAAGATATCAATGGTCAAAAATAATTTTGATCAACTTGCAAAAGTCAACCAGTGCAAATACAGATGGGACGGAGGGAGTACATAAGATGCCCTTTTAGTGATTGCTTGGATGACCTTCCTCCCTCGTCCGCTTTAGAGACGGTGGTATATGGTCTATCTTTATTGCATTTCTTGGTGATTTAAATATCTTTTGTACTCACTCTATTTCTCATTATATTGCATTGGATCTATATCTCGGCGTTAAAAAATTACATTTGACTATTCATATTATTAACGGTATGTTAATATGAATCCAACAAAATCACACATGAAAATATTGTTGTTTTTATGTATTTAGTATGTGATAAAAGTTTCGAAAACACAAAATTTGTGTAATGGCAAAACCTAACATCCACTATATTTGCACTCTTGGTTTTTTAAACACTATTCTCTATCAAGTTTGACGATGTATTTAAATAAATATATGAAAAACAATATTATCACATATGATATTGTTCAAATCGTCTTAACAAATAGTTTTTAAATGCCAACTTTTTATTTGTTGTTATTGTACGCAAGTAAATATATTAACGGTAAAACATATGTCTTGAACAGTGTGATAATGATTATTGTACAAATAGAGGTGGGACATAATGAGTAATTTCTTTCTTTTTAATTGTTATCATGTGTTTGACACTTTTTTGGGGGTAATTTTAAACAAATTGACTCAGTTTGTCTTTCCGGTTTCCGACATGAAACGGACCCGGGTCATGCCCGCTCGGAAACAGACCGCCACGTGGCCCAATCACCACACAAGCCTCATCTATCTAAAACAAACTCTTCTAGCCACATACACCCACACAGCCACACTCTTCTTCCTCCTCTATTTGATTTCCCTCTAGTATGTAAATACTGTCCACAACAAAAACCTCCCAATTTTAAATTATTTTTCCGCATTAATAAATATATCCAGATCCCGAATCCTATCCGCACTCCTTGTTTCCAACTGAATCTCCGATGGCCGGCGTTCTCGGAACCCTAACCGTCCCGCGCGCCTCCGCCGCTCTGCCGTCAGCCTCTTTAACTCCGCTCGCAGGTTCTTCGTTCGCCGCCGCCACCTCCCGCGTCAGATTCTCCGACTTTAAAGGACTGAAGATCCAGTCCCCGAGGTCGTCGTCGTTGTCTCTCAGTTCTAGCTCCAGATTCGCTCACCGCCGGGGAAACGGAATTGTTTGCGAGGCGCAGCAGGATACTGCCTTCGTAGGTTAGATTTCGACGGAGAACGTCACCTCTTTTTTTTGTTTCAGTTCATTTGCTGCGTAATTAATAGTCGTTGATAGTTTTGAACGTTACAGTTGACGATTAAGAGAGTATATTGTAGCGGAAAGGTAGATTGATCACCTAATGTTATTGTTATGGCTGGTGCTGATAGAGTATAGTTTTCGTAATTTTTGTTGTGTTCAATTGTTAAATGCGGAATATGTGAGTTTGTTTTTGGTCAATTTTGTAACTAAACACTTATTGAAGTGCCTCAAGAGCGATTACTAGTAAATGTTGGAGTTGCGTCGTGAAAGTAGTAACAATAGTTTAGATATGATCCTCGACGTCTTTTTAGCGAAGGAAGCATAAATAAGGATTTATTTGAAAGGCGTGCATTGTGCAGCTGTATTTTGTAGGCTATACTATACTGTATATGTCATTGTGGCTTAAGCTCGAGTAGTTAACAGTAGTTCGGAATCTGGTGTTCATTATATTTTAAAGCTTTTGAAGTGAGTTGGAAAGGTGATTTTTGAGTGCACGCTTACATGTATTAAATTTCTCCTTTCTTAACTTTGTTCGTGTCTTCTTGATCATGCCTAAACTAAGAGAACCTGTCGTTGTGTAACCTTTTACTGATCACGTTACAGCTCTACCCTTGGAGGAGTCATCGGGTGATAGTTTTTGACTTCTTGATATTCGCATTCAACTGCTGAATGAGATGTTAGTTTAGTATTAATGTGCGCGTGTTTATGATTGAGCCACAAAATTGTGAACTCTGTTTCTTATTGTTTGGAAATCTGCAGTGCCAGCAGTTAAGGACGATACATGGCAATCGCTTGTTTTAGAAAGTGAGAAACCTGTTCTGGTTGAATTTTGGGCACCCTGGTGTGGTCCATGCCGTATGATCCATCCCATAATTGATGAGCTCGCAAAGGAGTTTGCAGGAAAGCTGGATTGCTTCAAGGTTAACACGGACGATGCCCCTGGAATCGCAACCAAATATGGCATCCGGAGCATCCCCACCGTGATGATATTCAAGGGCGGGGAGAAGAAGGATGCCATCATTGGCGCGGTTGGGAAGACGGTGTTGACAACATACATAGAGAAGTTCCTGCAATGAGTACGTAGACCCCGTGATGTTAAAGAAAAGAATCAATAATTCTGAGATGATGATGCATATGTATAGTTTGATTCTATTGTTTTGCTTCGTGTTTGGAAAAGATATTTTAGTTTTACATTCGAACGAAGTAGCAGTAGAACTAATAGCTGTCTGCATTCCCATGTTCTTTTATCTGCTATATGTGCTCCGTGTTCAGCATCTGCATTTTCATCTTAGAATGCTTTGGAGAAGCTGTTGATGTGAATTCTGTGATTTTGTCCCAACTGCTGTGTCGATGATAACTAGTACTCCCTCCGTCCAAAAGATTGTGACACATCTATTTCTTGCACAAGTTTTTAGAAGTTATTACTTGTGTGGATCAAATTGTTTTAGACTAAGTCAAATAGAGGATTAGAGTTAGAGTTCTTGTTCCATTACAACTCTATCATGTTATCTTCTATATATTCCTTTGAATCAATAACACAATCATTATGAGAATTATCTACATTAACATGGTATCAGAGCCTCTACGATTCTGAACCTAAAATATCTATCCTCCTGGCTCATCGACTTCTTCATCATTGACGTCTTCTTTGGCTGGTTCCCCGCCCTCACCACCTTTACGCACCCATCCGATGACGACTCGATCCACCACATGGACTATTCAGAGGCGTGACTACTCAGATCTTGCTGCTCATGGTTTTATCGCTGCACTTCTCTCTCAGAAGGAGCCTACAAACTATCGTTATGCTCTTCGTAATCCTTCTTGGGTTTCAGCTATGGATGAGGAGATTGATGCTCTTCGGAGTCAGCATAATTGGGAGTTAGTTCAACGCCCTTCAGATGTCAACATTGTTGGCTCCAAGTGAGTATCATCTTAAGTATCGTTCTGATGGTAGCATCGAGTGCTACAAAGCTCGCCTGGTTGCTCATGGATTCTCTCATATTCCGGGATTTGATTTTGATCACACATTCAGTCCTGTGGTCAAGGCCACGACAGTTCGCACAGTTCTTGCCATTGCTACGATGCACTCTAGGCCGCTTCATCAGTTGGACGTTAAGAATGTCTTTCTTAATGACATTCTTGACTCCCATGTACATGACTCAACCTGTAGGCTACAAGGATCCACTTTGCCCAGATCATATCTGCCACTTGTAAAAAGTTATTTACGGCCTCAAGCAAGCCCCTCGAACTTGGTTCCAGAGGTTTAGCACATACTTGGCTCGACTTGAATTTCAGTGCAGTGTTGTTGACACTTCTTAGTTCATTCTCTCTTGTGGGACATCTTGCTCTATCTCCTTATCTACATCGATGATATTATTCTCATAGGGAATGACTCCACTCTTCTTCAACAGTTTATCCTTTGCGCTCACCAGGAGTTCGCTATCAAGGACTTAGGTGCTCTTCACTATTTCCTTGGCCTGGAAGTTTTGCCTATTGCTTCTGGTCTTCTTCTCGGTCAGGCAAAATATGCTCGTGACATTCTTACTCGTGTTGGGATGTCGGATGCCACTCCCGTTTTGACTCCTTTTCTGCTAAACTCCCAGCTTCTTAGCAGCACAAGTCCTCGATTTTTGAACCCGACATTCTATTGCTCTTTGGTTGGAGTTTTGCGGTATTTGACCATCACTCGCCCTGATTTAGCTTTGCCGTTAACTTCGTTAGTCAGTTTCTCCAGGATCCTCGAGATGATCATTTTGCTGCGGTTACTCGGATTCTTCGTTATGTTCGGTGAACTATTCACTTTGGTCTCACCTTCCAGGCTGCTAGTTCCCCTAAGGTGTTGAGTTATTCAGATGCTGATTGAGCTCGCTGCATCGAGGCTCGTCGCTCCACTTATGAACATGCTGTTTTTCTTGGGGGCAATCTCTTGTCGTGGAGCGCCGAGAAACAGCCAACTGTTTCTCGCTCTAGTACATAATCTGATTATCGGCCTTGGCCAATACTGCTTCTGAAGCTGGTTATCCCACTTACTACGTGATCTTCGGGTTCCTCCCTCTGGGGCCCCACTGTTGTTGTGTGACAACAACATTGCTATCTTCTTGCCCATAATTCGGTTGCACACAAGCTGGCCAAGCACATCGACACTGACTATCACTTTGTTCAGGATTTAGTTTCTGCTATCAAACTTCGTGTCGCTCATGTTTCCACTACGCTCCAGATTGCAGACATCTTCACCAAGGGTCTTTCTCACCCCTTGTTTGAGTTTTTCAGATCCAATCTTTGCGCCTTTGAGCATCCGACGCTTCGCTTGAGAGTGTGTGTGTTAGACTAAATCAAATAGAGGATTAGAGTTAGAGTTCTTACATTTCAACTCTATCATGTAATCTTCTATATATTCCTTTGAATCAGTAACACAATCATTACGGGAATTATCTACCTTAACAAATTGAATGCAAAGAAGATAAAGTAAAATGAATGGTTAGAACAACCTTAAACTATACTACCTCCGGACATTGACTCACTTACTTTTGGCACTTGGATTTAGAAAAGATAGAATGACTGATGATGAATGCATTGAAAGAGTAAAAAGAAAATTGAATGGATGAAAAATATATAGAATTTGTCAAAAAGGGAATGAGACAATATTAAAAAAATAATCTCAAAAAGAAAAGTGAGTTGTTGTTAGAGAATCGGAGGGAATATCATTATTGGAGAATGTCAAAATAAAATGAACATCCCTAACAGAAAAGTGTGTCATGATTAAATGAAGGGAGGGAGGGAGTATGTTTCTTGCCCTCCTAAGAAAAGATAAATTTGGTCCTTTTGCTTTCAAGGCCTTAACTTACATGTCAAATGTCACACGTTCTTCCTGCGTGGGATTAACGTTTTAAAAGTTCTGTGTTTTCAAACAAAGGATAATTAATTAAGGGCAAATAATATTTATAACCCTAAAAAATGTCAATTTAAGCTTAACTCATTATTAGTTGTATCATTCTAACACTAACTTTTGACATATTTGTCACGATATAGTACCCAAAGCCCCCAATTTCGACGTTGACCTTAGAAATTTAGACACTGATAAGAAATTAGAATTACAAAGAAGGAAAAGTAATGGCCATTATAACCATTTTGACATTGCAGCTCTTGGATTTTTTTTCTTCTTCAAAACCCACCCGCTAGAAAACGCCGCTACTCCGCCGGAAAAAGCCGCTGCTCCACCGCTTCCTCTCTGCCAGAAAACGCTGCCCAAACAAAGTGCTAATTCTAAACCCGAAACACCAACCAGAGTCATGAATCAAGCGAACCCAATGGACCTAGATTCATCCCTCTTAGCACCCAGATTCATTTTCTACTTCCTCCCGAGATTTCTCAATTTCTTCGCCGTTGCGAATGTCCGAACCCCCTTGGTTTCGGCTCCCAATTCATTTCATGTTTTTTAAGGAAACCAGTGTGGTTGAATCTTGACCCTCGCGAGTCGCGGCATAGGATTCCGCAACGACCGGAGTGAGTAAATCTCTGCATTGGTGAGATTTGAAACTCTCGGGGTGTTGGAACTCAGCCCCTGAGACCTCCTCGAGTAGATACAGACCACGACGTGTTTAATTTCCTCACGGTTTTATGCAGGTTCTCGTCTTCCTTAATCTCCGCCTCCGTCCCCACCACTGGCCCGTCCCCACTGCCAGAAACCCTAACCCCACTCCGCTCAACCCCACCACCAGCCCCATGCCACTCAGCCTCCCACCGTCGCTTAGCCCATGCCGCTCCATCTCGTACCGCCGCTAAACCCCACTGCAAAAAACGAGCACCACACAAATCAGAAACTGGCACTATTAAATTGACCCGAGCAACGGACATTGGAAGGGAAGACAAAGGAGAGGTGAATGAGAGAAGAGAAGTTCAACATAAGGGAAGATCAATGGGGTGAAAGATGACGCTGGGAAGTGGAAATGAAGTTGAGGAAGAATAAGAAAACTGAGGTGAGGGCAGACAATTTTTTCACACTTTTAAATTATTTAAAAAAATTAAGGGTAAAATCGTCACCAAATTTTGACCAAACAACCGTTGACTTAAAAGTCAAGTTTAGGATTAGATTTCACTTTCTTAAATTGCAGGATAATATTGACACTTTCAGTAAAAGATAGAGCTATTTAACACTTTTCTCTTACATTAATTTAAAGGGTAATATACAAATATAACCCTATGTATTTGAGAAAGTGCAAATATAATCCTGAGATAATTTTTAGTGCAAATATAACCCTAACTAATTGAAGAAAGTACAAGTATAACATTCTGATGAGAATTCCGCGTATCGCCGCTGGACTGCCGGAAAACCACAATTTTCCGGCAATCTGTGGTGGTCCGACGGTAGTCCGGCTAAAAGTTACCGGACATAGTTATATTTGCATTTTATCTTATTATGTAGGGTTATATTTGCACTTTTAAAAATAGTAGGTTATATCTATATTTTCTTTAATTATGTAGGGTTATATCTGTCTTTGCTCTAATTTAAAAAGAAAGAAGGAAGAAAAGCTTATAGGTCCGAAAGGTCAAAAACCAAAGGTGATGCCCGAAGTCTATGTGCCAATAATGAATTAGCAAACGGCAAGAGCTGGTGGTGGTGGTTGATTAAGTTGGAAGAATGGAGACCCCACCAACTTTGCTTCATTTTGAGGGATTCGTTTATTTTAGAGCCTCAGTTTTTCAAAAAATCTATTTATATAACTTATGAACAACAACAAAATCCGTTTATCATTTTCAAAACCTGTTTTTACTAAAGTCTTTGGAAAGACCGTCTTTCCATAGGCATATGGAAAGACGGGGTTGAAATGAAATTATAGAAAGGTAAAAAGTTTTAGTTGCAATATTAAAAATTTATTATGCAGCATTTAAGAGTATTAGGTTCATGGCCCGATTAATACAACCCAAAATTTTATTTTAATTTCTTCATATCTACAGTTTAAACCTTGGTCTTTCCATAACTCATGGAAATACCGTCTTTCAAGAGACGGACTCTTTTAGTTTAAACGTTGTATTTTATAATTTAAATATTATATTTAAAATTGAGGCGGGATAGATAAAGAATTATGAAAGGTGAAGTAGCCGTTGAGGAGAAGGGGAATATATTATTTTTGGTTATTTATATTTATAACCCTAACTTTAGGTTGAAAGTGTCAATAAACCCTGCAATATCAGAAAGTGTCTAAATAACCCTAAAATATTATCGTATGTGCCAATATAACCCTGACTTTTGAAAAAATTGTGCCGATATACCCTAAGTATAAATTTCCGGCATTGACCGTGTAAAATCTAGTATTTTTAGCCTTGAGAAAATGGAAAATGACTAAAATACCCTTGAGATAAAATCTAGTATTTTTAGCCGAAATGTCCCTGACAAATATCAGCACTTCCAATATAAAGTTAGGGTTATATCAACACTTCCAATATAAAGACAGAGTTATTTCAGCACATAGTAAATAAAGTCAGGGTTATATCTGCACTTCCAATATAAAGACATGACTATTTCAGCCCCTGCCTAAACACCATAAAGTCGGGATTATAATTGCACAACCAGCCCCTGCTAACACCATAACCAACCATAGCACAACCAACCAAAACAAACCCTAATATCTCCACTAGGCCAGAAATCAAAAGAAAACTTTCAAAAATCTGAAAAATACAAACCCTAGGATATTCATCCCTAAAGGCACATTTTATCCCTAAATCTCAAACAATGAACACAACCCACTCCATAAAGGAGATAAGAGGCAACAAATGAGGCAATATCCAACTCATATTGATGAGAGATTACCATTTCAGATGATGCCCTATTTTAGGGGGTGAGACTGTCGGCTAGGATGCAAAAACAGGGATATCAGACGGCCACTTGCAGACGAGGAAAGGAATCTTCCAATGCCGGTGACAAAGGATGTCCGATTGCAAGGATGAAAGTCGAAGAACCGATGCCTTGGTTTGTATGCTCTGGACTGAAGAAAGCGGGAGGACAACAGGGCCGGGAACCTCATCCACAAATCTGATAACAAATGAGCAAAGTTGATCGATACGATATGAATCAATGATTATGAAATGCAACAACCTATGACAATCTCCACTAAGGCACAGACAACTCAAAATCGATCAGATGTAAAGTACCAAACTCGCATTCATTAAAAACAAAACATCAATGTTGATCACATGAAAAACTTAAAGCATAACAATATATTCATTGAAAATTCAGCCGATGAAAAACATCAGCATTATCAAGCCCTTCCAAAAGTGATCTTAATACCAGAATTTTCCCAGTTGTTTTGTTCCTCCTCAATTTTTCTGACTAAACCTACAACACTCTCATGACAATTATAAACCTCAACCATATTAAGTGTATCAATCGACTCCAAACAAGACGACAACTCCTCTAGTTTATCACATATATGTATAGCTAGCTAGAAATCCCCTCCGTCACTGTCGAAAATCTCTGCCATCCCTCTCAATCTCCACCGCCCAGCCCCACCCTCCCTAGCTGCTCACCACCCAGCGTCGATGTGTTTTCTCAACGGAGTCGAAGGATTCACGTTGAAGGATTTTGGCAACAACAACGTCAAAGGATTCCCAACGGAGTGGAATAAACATCACTGCCGCCCTCGATTCGTGTCGAAGGATTTCAGCACCAGCGGCGTCAAAGAATGGAGTGCTCTGCCGGGGGAAACCAGCCGCGACCGTGCTCTGACAAAGGACGCCCGATTGCAAGGATGAAAGTCGAAGAGCCGACGCCACAGTTTGCATGCTCTGGACTGAAGAAAATGGGAGGACAACAGAGGCAGGAACAAAGACTGGGAAACAATAGAAAATGGAAAAGAAGATTAGCATAAAAGGAGAAAAAAGAAAGGTAAGGACGTAAATGCAACTTCTGTGTGTTTTTTAAACTAAGGGCAAACTGGTATTTTTACATTATTCTGACTAAAAACTAGGTGGCTAAAAAGTCAACATGGTCAATGGTTATTTTTGGCACTTTCTGAGATTGCTGGGTTATATTGGCACTTTCAGCCTAAAGTCAGGGTTATTTTAGCACTTTACTCTATTATTTACTGTGAATATGGTAAACATATAGATGCATCGAGGCGTTTGATGGGATGGATTGCTAAAATAACCATTAGCTCTCTTTATTATACACATGTTCCCTTATAAATCCCTGTACTTTTGGGTGATCGGCCAAATATGAATCTCATAATGCTTTGAGGCAAATGCAATTAGTAACTACGAATATCATAATCCATGTGCATGCTCTCATACTCAACCCAATCTACTTTTATCTAAACACGGAAGAGGTTTTCTAAAAAATGTACAACCGTGTTATGGTGCTCGGTTTTCCTGAATCCACTTCTATGTTAAAGTAGGGAAGATAGGCTTTCAAAAAAATTGTGGCAGTGGTGTATCGGGCACTTGTGTATCTCGTTCACTGAATTGAGGTCTGAATGCATAACCGAGATGAATGTTCTCTCGAGCAAATAAGAAGTAGAGTTCTCCTACCTACCCTTTATCCGCTTCTACCACGAGTAGTTGAGACCTTATATTGTAGTTAGATCTCGGGTTGACCATCGGGCCTTCAAGTGTATTGATTTTCAATGCCAATGTCAATGATCCAAAATCGGTATTGTAAGTGGCAGAACTAGACCTTTATATTGGGGGGCTGAATGAGAAAAAAATATATATTACATTTATAGATGAAATTAGAGTTTAAAATACAAGATGTGTTGTCAATCTAGATATACGTAGTCAATTTTTATTTGTAGAATCAAAATTTATTAACATAAATCTTAAACCTCACAAATGCTCGTATGTTTGACATGTAATATTATTAGATTTTTTGTTATACTCCATCGGTCCCAGAGAAAATGACACAATTAATTTTGGATCAGTATTTTATGCAAGATGAGGTGGAAGTGTTGATGAAAAATAAAGAAAAAGTATTTTGGTAATGACAGAGTTGACTAGTAGATTTAATCAACCTTTTGGGGGATAATATAGTAAATGTATAGGCTCACTTTTTGCCACTTTAGATAAGAATTGAATTGTGTCAATTTCTGTGGGATGAACGAAAATAAAAATTGTGTCAATTTCTCTAGGACGGAGGGAGTATATAACTTGTTAAAAGCTACCACGAAAAAAAGTAGATACTAAACAAAAATTCCATATGAGTGTAAGTAACCGAGGTGCTAAAAAATGGAAAAGGACTCAAAAACAAATACTCCATATTAGCTCAGCGTTAAAAAGGAATCATAGTGGGTCAGTGACCCACATGATCACCATTATTGCAAACCAAGTACTTGCTCCAAACTCACGTTAGTTTAGTTACTTTATTACATATCCAAACTAAAACGGTGCCGTTCTATTAAGGCTTCTTTTTTTAAAAACTAAAAAGAATGAAAAGAAAGTAGCGTCTTCTTCCTTCCTCCATTCGCCTGCAACTTAAACCCAGATTTGCAACTCAGCCCTGCAAATCTTCAGCTTGGGGGTGGGGGAGATTAAACTCTAACTGTTCAGCAGATCTTAGGGTGTGCTGGCGCCCCACTCTCCCCCTAGTTCTGCCAGTGTGCATTGTGTCAGCTCTTCACATAGTGTGACTAACCTTTATGGAAATCCAAGTCATTTAACTGTAGGTTCTACCTTGATAATGTAGTCAAGATCTTCAATAATGATTTTCGCGTATGCTGCTCATTCTTCCCAAAAAGTTCAAATCAAAGCATTTAAAACTGAGAATGTTCGTCTTTGATAAGAACCGCATGTTGCTAATTTGTTTTCAACAAGAGTGTGCAGTGTATCTCAAACGAGGAATAACTTCTATCATATGCACATCTAAAGTGGTGAAATATATGTACTATTAGCCTTCAATAACGATCCCATATGATATGTGGAGGTTATTTTCCGGAGGTCGAGAACGATTGCGGTTGTGTATGCCCTCCGAAACTTCTTCCCGAATGGGAATACATTGAGATTTTTTGGCAGATCTTATAAGCTGTTTTACTTATAAGCAACACACGTTTTAGTGTTTGATAAAGTGATAAAAAAATATGTTATTTTGAGAGCAGAAACCATTTTTGAGACAAAAACAGACAGCGGCGGAACTAGGGGGGCGAGCCGGTGCGACCGCCCCTCAAACTCCGGTGACCACGGGTTAGATATTGAGCCCGCCCCCCCCCCCGCCCCCCCC
>JAULKK010000011.1:8387849-8398811 GCA_032355705.1 Rubia peregrina | reverse complement strand
TGCTATAAAATTTCTCTCTAAACGCTCTTTGGCTTTTCGTGGATCAAATGAGAAACTTTATCAAAATAATAATGGAATTTTTTTGGGAATAATTGAGATGATTGCTGAATTTGATGTTGTGATGGAAGATCATATTAGGCGAATTCCGAATCAAGAAATCCATTATCATTATTTTAGAGAATTTACAAATAGATAGCATTATAGATGACTTTGTAAATAAAAATACAAGTATAACTCATTTTTTTGTAATTGTTTTAGGGTTACGAAATATAATGTAACATTATATCTATATATAAAAAGGACTTTTTTTTTAATTTCAACCAGGGCCTTATATTTGTCAAAATCGGCCCTGATTGGAGTGATGAGTTAAGAGAAGAGGAAGAGAAGATTAAGGTAAGGGTTTTCAATTTTCATCTACGACTAAGAATTTCAAAAAAAAATTAAGAGTCCGTCTCTTGAAAGACGAGTTTTTCATAAGTTATGGAATTGAAAAACCAAGGTTTAAACTACAAATTAGAAGAAATCAAGATAAATTTTTTGGATTGTATTAATCGGGTCATAAACTTATAATTCAGCATAAGCTACACACTTTGACTTTCAACAGTTGAATTAAAAAATATTTGATAATTAATTTCTTTAATTATATACAATAAAAAGTAATAAAAAATAATATTTTAAAAATACACATTAAAACCAATCTAACACTAATATCCTTACATATATATTAATAAAATTTTATAATTTAAATCACCCGATTTTGACTAAATAAATAGTACAATGCCGCACAGTTTATACTAGGACATAGAGTGTATAAGATTTGAAAAATGTAGGCTTTTTATCAACTACAAAACAATCATTGTATTTTGTAGGCAAACACAGTAATTTTTAACTTAACGATTATACTTTTGGTATAGTATTTTTTTGTGTTCCTTATATTTATGTATAATTTATCGTGTGTTTAAATTATAATGGACTATAAGTAACGAGGAAGTATAATTTTAATTGATTTGGATAAAAATATTTCGGACGATAGTGTAACCTAATGGAGAGTTAGAAAAGTTTCGACAATAGCGTTGGGTTAATTTGAAGAAATTGTCATGATAACATTCTTATGTGGAATGTCCGATTTACCCTCAACATCTTATTGACAAAAACAGTTAGGTTGAAACTAAGAAGTGGTCGAAAAGATTTCAAAAAGAAGTAGTGGTTGAAAAGAAAATCATTTCTATAATGACTGATGCAATAACATTAAATCCAAGATATTAGTTTCTTTTCGTATAGATATAAATTAAAGTGAATTGTAACAGTGGTTTCATGCTTTTCATAAATTATGGAAAAATCAAGGTTTAAACTGCAAATTTAAATGACTTAAGATAAAACTTTTGGTTGCATTAATTGAGTCATATATAACTACGGTAACATTGCATAATAAAATTTTAATATTGAAACTAATTTTTTTTACCTTTTTATAATTCTAATTTAACCTCATTTTTCATATGATTTTGGGAAAAAGGTTTTTTCCAGCCTAATATTATATTCGTGACATAAATTTCTTTTCATGTGGGATATGGCTATGACCATGGCGAAAGTTTGGTACGTACCACTAAGAAAAACTTTGCAAATTAATTTATAATTACAATACTCCATCCATTTCATTGAATGTGACACACTTTCTTTTTTTGGTTTTTTTTCTTGATTTGTGGAAAGATTACTTCAATTTCCTCCATGTATTCCACCTTCTCCTTTCTAAATCCAAGCACCTAAGACTATGGTGTCACATATAATGAAACGGAGGTAGTATATGCACACAAACAAACTCACAAAGTGGGATTTATGACGACGACGTATAGCGCCTGATCGAGACCTTTGTGGCGGCCAAGAAAATTGGCTTAATTTTAATGTCTTATAGCCAGAGGAGGAACCAGGAGGGTGTTGAGGCCACCCTTAGGATTTGGTGGCCCAAAATTTAGGTCTAAGGACCACCGGAATCCATGAATTTCGCCCCTTTGAAAATTTGCAAGTGGCTCCTCCCAGTCCTCTGGCGAACGGCGACACCATGAGGAAGAAGACGATCCTCATTTTTTTGTTTCCTAACTTATCAAAACGACGTGAAATGACGTCGTTTCACTTGGGTGAAGGAAAAAAAGAAAGGTCGATTGGGCTGAAACCCAATCGTCCCAAGAAACAACCCTAAATGTTAAACCTGCTTAGTTCTAAATGTTAGGCTTGGACCTGTCTTCATTTCACAGCAGCAGACATCCGCCACTGCCCAGTAATTTGTCCGCCGACCGACTCCACTGGCTCCGCCGCGCTCTGGCCATTCATCTGCCGCGCCCCTGCCGTCCATCCGCCACTGACCTTTTCAGCCCCTTGTCGGAGCTCCTGGTTCCGCCACTGCTTATAGAATTGTCTGTATATGTGGTACAATATAATATTGCCGGAATGAATTTACAGGCTTCATATGATAAGTTGAAGAAAGGCGTAGAGAAAAATAGTGACGTTGATGCATTTTCCGCTCGCAATGATCGCCCCTCGCATGTGGAGGTAGTTTTTTCCTTCCGTCTAATCCTAGCTAACCGAAAGATATATTTCTGATCGTTTTCTGAAAGATTAAATCACTTACATATATATATATATTGGGTCACCTCTCCTTAGTATCAATTAGTTTAAAATGAAAAATCAAGATACTTTAAAGTTTAAAATGAAAGATCAAGATACTTTAACTTTTAAAATGGTATCAGAGTCTGAGTTGAGTTATTGGAGAGATGTGTGGATTCCCTTTAAATTTGATTTGATATTGGTCGTCGAGTGTTTTCACATTTGCACGTGTGGGTGTGGGTGGTTGAGATATATCTCTCATCGATTTCTTAAAGACTAAATGACTTACATACTAAGGTCTTGGGTACTATTTAATTTTAAATTGGAAGTACGAGATAAATTAAAATTTAACAATGTTGAAATGAAATAAATTGATCACCTCAATTTAAACTAAATAAACCACAACTAGATAAATGAATTTTATCAAATTACACCAAACTAAAGCGAAAATCGCATGAAATTAAAAAAACGCAATCAATTTCACGTAATTCCATACTTTCTCAAAGTTAGGAACAAATATCTTCTCTTTAGTTTTAAAACTTGAAAGTATTCCATAAAACAATAGATAAACTATTATATATAAAATTACTTTTTAATCTAATATAGCCATTTTTCAATTTCAATTTCAAAATCATATCTTTAATCTTGGAAACTTTAATCAATTATTTTATTCTAATAACTTACTAATTTAATTTCAAGTCATTGTATTCTTAAAAATATTTAAAAGTTAAATATTTTTATGAGCAGGTGATTCATAATAACGAGAATGAAAAAGGTGAGGAGAAGCAAAATAAACTGCCACTTGTCGTGTATGTGTCCCGGGAGAGAAGGCCATCACGCCCTCACCGTTTCAAAGCCGGCGCTCTCAATGCTCTCGTACGTACATTCTTCATATCGTTGCCCTTTATTATTTCTGTCTCAAAATGAGGTCATGTGCTTTTTTTTTTCCGACTACACTGAACTGAACTGAATTTTGTATAATTTATAATAGAGAAAAGTGTTTTTATAACCCTACCTACTTGACATAAGTGCTAATATAACACTCAGATAATTTTAAGTGCAGATAAAACCCCACCTAGTTGATGTAAGTGTCAATATAACACCCAGACCCCATTTTCGCCGGACCACCGCGGACCGGCCAAAATCCGGCGTCCGGCGATGATCCGATGGTGATCCGGCGGCGGTCCGGTATAATAATTAATAGTTACACTTAACTAAAATAATATGAACTGATATTAGTTAATTTGAACTAAAATGAATTGTACTAAACTGGAGTAATCTTAATTAATTTTGTACAATTCCCTGTGATGGAACAGTTGTTAGTACCACAATGGTGGTTCACAAAAGCAGTTGCTTAATATATAATATCATGGGTTAATTAACTCTATGTAATATCAATTGATTTTATGATAAAAGCGACCAGGGTTGGCCTGATAGGCCCGTGATCCTTTTTTTATCCATGTTTGCACGATGAACCATATATTTTATTGTACGTGAGGGGACGTGTTGAGGATCCCTCACTGATGTTGACAAAGCAATTGCTTTATACTAATATCAGGGTTGTCTTTATATAATATCAATTGGTTTTATGATAGAAAAACACGATTCTTATATTAATAATCAGCTAAAAGGATGAGTAATCCATGGAATTCATATGCTGAACATTTAATCTCTCCATTGAGAGGATTAGATTATGGAACTTGTGTTTTCTATTAAATTCAAAATGTTCTATTCCATGAATTAAGTCTTTAATGCATTCATGCAGCTTCGAGTTTCTGGAGTGATGAGCAATGCACCTTATGTTTTGGTGTTGGATTGCGACATGTACTGCAACGACCCGCTCTCTGCGCGCCAAGCAATGTGTTTCCATGATTCCATCTCGACCATAAAATTTCTGATTCTTTGTCATACGTTCAATTCCCTCAAATTTTCTACAACATTAGTAAGAACGATATCTACGACGGTCAAGCCAGATCGGCCTATAAGGTACACTATTTTACATCGACGTTTTGTAATTTCTCATCTGTTGCATTCAAAACAACGTCGTTTTATCTATTGAATTCTCGATAGACAAAGTATCAAGGTATGGATGGATCGAGAGGCACAGTGTGCTCAAGCACTGGTTACTATTTGAAGAAGAGGGCTTTATACTGTCGGCTAAATCATGAGGGTATGTGCTTATGAAAATAATTGTTGGAAATGAAAAAATTAATTGTGATTTTTTTGAGTATTTTTGTTGGATTATTTATCAGATGAAATGCTTGGCGATCACTTGGAGGCAAAATTTGGTTCCTCTAAGGCATTCAATGATTCAATTAAGAGTTTGAAAGGAAGATATACCAATACGGGAGAACGAAATTGGGAGGCAATTGTTGAAGAAGCAAAATCCCTCACAACTTGCACGTTTGAACAAAACAAAAATTGGGGAAACGAAGTACTTTCTCTTCCTTTATTTAGTTACTTAGTACATTTTGTTGTTATTAAATCAATAATTTAATGTGCTGGAAAACACACGCTTACAATGAGTGAAATTAACTTTCAACCTCACTAATGTTTAGCAATGATTAATTTATTGTAAGATAAAATTACTTTCATGCCCCTCAGATTCTTGTTTAGTACACATATATCCAGGGGCGAAACCAAGAATTTCATATAGGGGGGGACCAAAGGTATATAAAAAATTTTGAATCGACCATTAAAATAACAAATCATAGTAGATTACATCATTTAAAGGACAAAAAATCAAATACTAAAGATAAAATAGTGCTAAAGAAAATACAAAATTGATATTTTTGAAATGGACGACCTTCTTGTGTTTATTTAAGTTGTGCTCTCCTATCTTTGATCATATAAAAAGTATCGATGACCGAATCAATGCTAAATGTCTCTGCAATATCCTTTTCAACATGGACCAACAAATAATCTTGAAGAAAATCATCTTCCATTCGGTTGCAGAGACATGTTTTCACAATTTCCATGGCTGAAAAAGCTCGTTCAGATGTTGCAGTAGATGTCGGAAGAGTCAAGACAAGGCACAATAGTTTATAAAGTAAGGGATACACGTCTACCTTTGCCGTGGTCACAAACCCCCAACACAAACCACCAATGTTTGATAAATTCTTCAAATTTGGATGAGTAGAAACATCTAACTCATAATGTTGCAATTCACAGTTCAGATCAATTTTCTCTTGTTCAGAAAAATCACCAGGATAAAATTTCTCATCTAGGTTGCTTATACTATCCTTTTTCTAAAATTATATCACATCTATTTATATTATCTTGGTATTAAGAAAAAACCAAATCTTAATTGGAATCATATTATTTCAATTAAACAAATTTCGTACGTACGTACTGCATACAAGAATCGAAATCACTTTGACTTTTAGTACGTATACAAATTGTAATTGGAATCAAAATTATTTTTCATTTTTATTATTATACTACTGTGTACAACTTGGATTAGGCAAAAAATTGTTTTTCGGTTAATACTATACTTGTAATTGGAATCACATTTAATATTAAACGTACAATTTGGATTAGAAAAAAACTTGTGTATAATTGGATAAAAACCAAATTTAATTTGAATAAATATTAAAGGTAAAATTAGATACAAAGGAATTCTATTTCTTGTTGGACTCTAAACTTTTTTAAAAAAAAAACATACAACTTTTGTCCCCATATATAATATATCTTGCGGCTAGAAATTATTTGGGGGGGAGGGGGGGACCATAGCCTTTTTTTTACCATACACAAACAAAGAAAACACAAGAAAAACACAAAATACTAATAGTAAAAAAAAGTTGGCCGGCACCGGACACCCTCTGGTCCCCCAATGTTTTGCCTCTGGGAGTATACATTTTGCATGTGTATATCACGTTTAGTAACTTGAGTATTAAATTAGTATTTAAACTATTTTAAAATGTGTAATTATAATAAATGAAATTGACATTTAATATATAACTAGTTTATATTAAGGAAAACTAAATTGCATGTTAGCCTAGGTTGTACTATTTTAAATGTTCAATAAAAATTATAATACTGCGTTCGTGAATATTAACTTCCTTACCGGAAATATTATGATTGTTTGATGAAGAAGAACGTCTCATGTGACATCAATATCCCCATGCCATTCAACAATCTACTACACTTGTAGTACCACTTGAATTAGAATATGAGATTCAAATCTAAAGTGAGTACATGATAAAATCTGGATTAAAATCCCGGACAACCAACTGAATCACAAAACTCATGAAGCGGTGAACTTGAAACCTAAACAAAATCACAACGTAAATGAATACAATAAACAATAATTTATTAGTCAAATAAATTAAGAAAGACAAAGTCTTGTATAAGACGATCTCACAGTGAGACTAATGATTAAATTGCAAAAACATTCAGCCTGGGGTTTTAAATTGAAGTTTAAAAGTTCGGGGGCTGGATGTGAAATTTTGTTAATTTACATTTAACTCCAAGCATAAATATCAATCTTTCATCTTCATCTCCCACATTTTTCTAACATATTCTCTCTCCTCTCTTTTCTTCTTTTGTGTAACTGTCTTCTTCTTCTCTCTCCTCTCCATTTTTCTTCAACCCACACAACTAGATTCCTTCAATTTTACTGCTCTTTTTCTCCATTTTCTCCTATATTTCTTGCGTGCATCGATGAACGCAGGGAAGTTGCGCTTCATTTCCAGCAATTTTGCATGCTTTAGCTTCAATTTCCAGCGATGTAACACAGTTCAATCTTTGTTTTTTGTTTATCTTCACAGGTAATGTCTTCGCTATGATTTTTTATTTATTTTTATTATTTTTCCAATTTTTGTTTACTTTCTTTGGTTCATGTGATATTCTAGGATTTGTTTAGTTTATACTGAATAATATTTAGGGATTTCTCTATTTTTGTGTGTGTGTTTGGTGAGTTGTTATTACGGATTTGTGCTAATATTTGTGTTGTTGCTGCTGTTGCAATCAAGTGAAACCTAATTTTAATCTAATCTACGGTGAAACCTAATTCTTTATGGAAACTACCATTTATAACATTTCCCAACAAGGGAAAGGATTTCTTATTTCCTTATCACAACCCAAACAATCACCCGGATTTTGGCCTAAATGATAAAAAAACCAGAAAATCAAACCCACCAGAAAACAAACCCACCAAAAAATTGACCGGGAACTGCGCAACCAACCAGAAACGTTGCAACCAATCGGAAATCATCCTGGACTCATCGTGAAACGTCACAATCCATCGGGAGCTCACCGTGAAATTATGCAATCAACCAGAACTCATCTTGAACGTCAGGAAATTGTGCAACCAATCGATGTCGAACTCATATTTGACGAATTCATCGATGGCAAAACCCTTCTAACTTATCAATGCCAGCGCCGGTGCAAAATTCTCGTGAATCCTACCTTGACGATGTCAGCAAGGAAACGATGCAAAACCCTACAAATTTAATTGGGTTTTCAATTTGGACGAAGGCGATACGGAAATGAGCGAGGAACTAGGGTTTTGCTGGATGGAGGAGACGCTTTGGAGAATATCTCTATCAAGGTCGTAGAAGAAGGGAAGGAGAGAGGCGCATGAAGTTTGGTTGAAGGTGGGAGGCAGGAGGCAGGAGCGGAGAAAGCAATGCTGCAGAGCAGGAGAGAAGAATAAGAAAGACGCATTTGGTGTGATTATTTTCTTTATTTGCATGATGGTTCTCCATCTTTTCGCATTTTTTATATTCTGGCACCAAAAAATAATATTTAAATTGACCCCAAATTTGATTTACCATTTACCTATTTTCACTCTAACCCCCAGTCTCACAATGAGATGGTCTCGCAGAAGATGAATTCATAAATAAAAAAATTATGCGGCACATCACATCACGGTAATGATTGAAAACCAGTTATCTAAAAGGCTAATCCATTCTAAAATATAGTTAGCTAAACCTAAGCATATTCAAAGCGCTTTTATAGGAACATAAATTCAACAGCAAACCTGGGTTTTGAAAGAGTGATTTCCTGTAATGATTTTGATATTACTGAATGGAATAAATAGAGTACAAAAGGTAGACTAGGCCTAGTAGAACTCTAGTCTATTCATATACCTAATCCATAATCAAATCAAATTTAATCATCATATTGACTTATTCTAACACCCCCCCTCAAGCGAAGCGTCGGATACTCGCTGACGCAAATCTTGGATAAAAAAACTCGAACAACGGACGAGACAGCCTTTTGGTGAAGATGTCTGCAATATGAAGAGCAGTAGGAACATGAGCAACACGTAGTTTGCCAGAAGCAACCAACTCTCAAACAAAGTGATAATCGGTGTCGATGTGCTTTGCCCACTTGTGAGCAACTGGATTCTGAGCTAAGAAGATGGAAATATTGTTGTCATATAACAGCAGCGGAGAACTAGAAAAATGAACTCAAAGATCTTGGAGCAAATGATTGAGCCAAACAACTTCTGACGCACTGTTGGCAAGAGCACGATACTCAGACTCAGTTCTGGAATGAGAAATTGTGGGTTGTTTCTTGGCACTCTACGAAACATGGTTCCCACCAAGAAAAATAGTGTATCCATAAGTGGAACGACGAGTCTCCAAACAACGAGCCCAATCAGCGTCAGAGTACCCCCAACATCTCTGGAGAGTTGGCAGACTGAAAAGCAAGACCAAAATGCAGAGTGCCCCGAACATACCGCAAAATCTGAGTAACGGTAGAAAAAATGATCATCTCTAGGATCCTGAAGAAACTGGTTGACAGAGAAGGCCAAATCAGGATGAGTGATGGTCAAGTATTGAAGAGCCCCAACTAGAGAACGATACAAAGTTGGATTCTAATATGTTGGACTGGTCAAACTATGTAGCTGAGAACCTAGCACAAATGGTGTAGAGACTGGTGCAACATAAGATATTCCTGCACGAGGGAGAATGTCCTGACCATACTTTGCTTATCCAAGAAGTATACCTGATAAAGTATGTGAAACTTCAAGGCTAAGAATGTAGTGAAGAGCGCCGAGGTCCTTAATTGCAAACTCATGATGCGTCCAATCAATGAACTGACTAAGAAGAGTTGAATCATTCCCTGTAAGAATGATGTCGTCCACATGCACCAGGAGAGTTACAATAGTGATGATCCTCTCGAAAGAACAAACAGTGAGTGTCGACTGAGCTACACTGAAAATTAAGTTGAGTCAAATAAGTGTTGAAGTGCTAGAACCAATCCCAATGAGCTTGCTTAAGTTCATAAATGGCCTTTCGCAAGCGACAACGATTATGGATAAACATGGTTCTTGTATCCAACAGGAGGACACCATTAAGAAAAGCGTTCTTGACATCTAGCTGATGAAGCGGCCAAGAGCGCATGGTAGCAATGGTGAGAACTGCCTGAACCGTGGAGGCTTTGACCAAATGACTAAAAGTGTTATCAAAGTCAAAACTCGGAATATGCGAGAAACTCTGCACCACAAGTCTAGTTTTGTGATGCTCAATAGTATCATCCATTCGATACTTCAGGCGATAAACCCACTTGGAGCTTACAAGGTTGGCGTCTCAAGGTCGAGGCACTAAATTCCAAGTGTGTTGGCCACGACGAGCTGTCATATCATCATCCATGGTAGAAACCTAAGTCGAATCCTGAAGAGCAGTGCGATAATCTGTTGGCTCAAACTGAGCAAGTAGAGCAGAAGTATGACCATAAGAAACGATATCAGAATAATCTCTACGCTGAATAGCTCCAGTCGCCAATCGAGTAGCCATTTGATGATTGTGGAGCTAAGGTGGAGAGACCACAGGAGGAGGAGTGACCGGTGAAGTGGCTGCTGGTGAAGAGGCTGGTGAGGTGACCAACGAACTGGACGGGCTGGTCGGTAAACCAGGTGGGTTGGTCAATGACGAGATAGGCGGAGTAGGATGCGCAGGAGTGGCCACTGGATGGTCTGAATCGGTAGAACAAACAGAACATGGTGCCGTAGTCAATGAGGATGATAGAATCGATGAGTCGGGAGGGCTGGCAACCGAAGTGACAAGACGAGCAGGAAGAGATGTCACCATGGGAGAAACAAGAATATCAGTTGTTGAATCAACGGGATCCAAAAAAGTAGAGACATCCAGAGAGAACGGAGATACTGAAGTATAACCATAGGCATAAGGGAAAGAAGTATCATCTAACCAAGCATGTCTGGTGACATAATATCTTCTCAGACGTAGCATCCAAACATCGATATCCCTTGTACTGGGAGATATAGCCAAGAAACACACAGGGAAAGCTGAGAGGAGTGAGTTTGTGAGCTGCATATGGACGAAGATAAGGGTACACACGACAACCAAATACATGGAAGTTCGTGTATATGGGAACCCGGCCATTAATAACTTC